>OMOV01095048.1:0-10214 GCA_900312565.1 Beryx splendens
CTACACGACGCTCTTCCGATCTCGTGCTTTTTGGGCTGTGTAACTGAAGCTCGGGGCCTGCTCGGCTCCTCTCCCCAGCCTCTTGTCTTTTAGCGCTGCTCGTCTGCCTTTGCCGGTGCGTATCCCCCCTGACAAGAGCTTACAGGACGCCCCTCCTCCACCGGATAAGTACCGAGCTCTCCCAGCCACAAGTGTTTGTGTGGAAGGAGCGGGTTGACGTTGTTATACAGGTTGAGTGGGTGTGCAGCTCTCTCGTGTAAACAGCTGCTGAGTTGTATTTGTGCTTCTGTGATGGTAAAGAATAGCTTTAAAGGGATTCTTTGAATTCCCAGTATAGCTCTTGTACTACATAGCTTGACATCCCTTCTACAAGTGGTGTCTTACTCTCTGCCTCAATTCTTACACTTTCTTAGGCTGAATTATGCACAGAAAATGAGAATTCATGGGGTCACACTCGACAAAGATAGTCCTTATGAGAGGATCACTTTGTTCCTATTGCAGACAAAGTGGATGATTGATGCACCGCCCTTTATAATAGGGAGGATGCCAGGAACACAGGTGTATTCATTCATTCTCATCTCATGAGAGGGAATTATCTAATCAACATAATGAAAGTTAATTCATTCAACATTCATTCCCAGCACTATACATGTATATTTCACATTTAATCTGACACTACAGGATCATAGTGAAAAAAAAATTTTAAATTCACTTGAAAAATTACACATCATGAAAATAGTTTGTCCACAAGACATCAGATGTTGTCACTTTCCACATAATATCCACCACATTGCATTCCCCGTTCATACAATAGGATGCAGTGTTTTTAAGCTGTGCTTCCAGAAACGTTCCTTCCTTTTACCAAGCAGTCTCTCAGAATCCATGGCTCTGTTGAATGTAAATAGAAATGGCCTTTTAAAAATATCATCTCATGTTCTGCCAGGGGACAAAATAATATGCAGTGCTTCATCACTGTAGATTTAATCAAGGGACTGAAAGGATTGTATGTGACGATGTAATTTGCAGAACACTGCTCTTAATAAGTAGATCTTTTCTTTCTCTACTCTCTCAACAGCAGCATGTAGACACTGCTCTGGATTACCCTTTCCCCTGAATCTCTGCAGCATGGTGTTGTTTGGAATTGGAAATCATTAGCTTTGCTGCATATTCATTTTAGCCTATTGAGTTGGCTTATTGGTAAACTTGAGAGACAAATAAAATCATTAGCTTGGATGTATAAGGTTCTATCTGGGTGGAGTGCAGTTCTGAGATATTGAGCATCAAAAAATTGACATCCCAGCTGGCAAAACTGTTACGTACTTTCTGTATTTTTTTTATATTTAACCCCAAAGGGTTCTTAAAAAAATAAAAATAAAATAAAACACCAAACAAGCAAAACAAGTAGAACAAGTAACATTCAAAACTAGTAGTTAACTAGAAAATGTCTCTGATAATGAGAATTCACCCTTGATTCAGTGAAAGTCAGTGAAATTTATCTTTCCACATATCTGTCCTACATATCAATACAGTAATCTTTGACATATGTACATATGTATCTCTTTAGACAGGTTACATTGTTGAGCCCAGTTTAGTGCCTTGATCAAGGATACCTTGGCACCATAGAGGTAACACCAGCCACACTGCAGTCACCAGCTCACAGCTGGAGTAGGCCCTCCTGTCGGTGAACCAATCCTTGATTATTAGTTAGCCTTTTTATCAGCTGCTGCCCTTAGGCTCATAAGGCTTCAGACAGGACCACAGACAGCTAAACACAGGAAAACCACTTTTTCCTCATGCACCTAAGGGTTCCGTTCCCATGGTTACACTGTTTGTTTCTCTTTGATGTGAAGCATTTACATTTAATACGAACTTGACAAAGGTTGTCTTTGATATGAACAGGAGGGCTGATAGAAGAAAATAGGGAGGCTAGATTGAGGCTCATTTAAAAGTCATTGAAGGGCAGCCTCTTCCCTATTGGCAAGCATTGTTTGGTCTTAATGATGGCCTTTCAGGCAAAGATTACACCTTAAACACCCGCCGATTTAAAAGGAGCATTTCCATTTTTCAGTCGTGTGATACAGGAAATCGAGTGGCCCGGCCATCTCCGGGGTAAACAGCGTTTTGTCAGCCTTAACTACATGGTTTGACTAGGTAATGACCCTCGTCTGCGTTCCCAGACGTTGCAGTAGGGGACTAAAGGACAGACCTGCCTCGCAGCATTCCTCCCTCACTTGGATTTTCCCATGCAGAACCTCTGCAGGTAGACGCTTATGAGAAAATCCATTTGTCAAGCACACAGTCCTTCACGGCTATAGACAGCGGCTGTCAATGGGAGGCTTTTGAGTTATTATGTGCCTCACCAAGAGAAGCATGCAGCCTGTTTTTTGGAGAGAGGGAGTTTCAGAAGCATTTACACACAAAAGCACACACATGCACACACACTGAGAGTAACTTTCCCTTCTTCCTGCCCACCTCCTGTCGAGGCACATCACACACTCTCCGAGTCCTCCGTCTTCGCCTGTCAAGAAGGCGCACTCCGCAGCAGAAGCAATAGGCCAAGCAGTGGCATGCTGAGATAATGTACACAGTGAAGCTGCCAGAGTTGTGATGTGCCATACAGTACTGACTCGAGGCTTTGGATGAACAGCAATCTTTTCAGCGCACTCCCAAGTTACTTTGGCACCGTGTTTACAGCCCTTTCATATTTAAAAAATGGCAGACTTGGGACGTCCTGGTGGCTTAGTTGGCGAAGGCACGTACCGTGGAGCCACAATGTCCTGGCTTCAAAATCTGTCCTGGGACCTTTGGCACATGCCATCTCTCTCTCTCTGTCTCCCAAACGCCACAAAATAATCTTTAAAAAAACTGGCAGCACTGTAATTTGGAAGTAAATGCCTTTAAAGTAGCCTACGACATGTCAATATTTTTGATTTTGGCACCATAGTCTGAAATATAATCTAACATTGATTTTCTCAGGCACTAGTCAATGAACCCAATACTATGGTAGCTAAAAGCAAGATACCAATGTAGCCACATTGCAGGAGCTTTGCAAATTGGCCCTCTTCTATGAGCCACGAGTGTCTCTCTCATCACTCCACTCCACTTTGACCCCCCTCCCCCCGCCGTTTTCTCCTCTCCTCTCTCTTTTCTCCCTCATATTCATTTACCCTGGCCTGGCACAAGCAGAAAGAGCGTCGAGCTAATGAGGCGAGCGTGCACTTTTCTTTTCTCTTTTCCTTTCCCTCCTTCCCCCTCTCATCGCATTTCCTTTCCCCTTCCTTTCCTCTTGTCTCACGTCTATCCTCCTCTCTTCTCCTCTCTTCTCTCCACTCCTCCCTCCTCTGGTGAATGCCTTCTGACAGTCAAGGTACCCTGCAGTCTGCCTTGGCCAGGTATAGCACTTAGATGAAAGGTTTGCAGCCGGAGCTCTCTTTCAAAGATGCCTTCTGCTGCCTCCCTGCTCTCCATGGGCACTCTGCTGTCCCTGCCAGGCAGAGAGAGAGAGAAAGAGAGAGAGAGAGGGCAAGGGAACAAGAGGAAGACAGGCGGAAGAGAAAATGACGAGAGAGAAACAGCAGCAGAACTAAAGAGAGAGAGAGAGAGAGAGAGAGAGACTTGCCCCCTAACCCGACATGAGGAAGTTGCACCTGGCCTGTATACGTGATCAAAGCAGCTCGGCAGCCAGGTGAGTGCAGCTCGGGGAAGGGATGCGCCTCTGCTCTCCCTCTGTGTCCCGTTTGAAGCTCCTCTCACATAGCCTCGCTCAGTCTGGAGGTCGCCAGGGGACACGAAGGGGGTTTTGAACATGATCCTGACATGTTTTCATCATCTAACGTCTCAGAGTCACGCCGAGGTCTCAGCTCAGCTCGAGACGTCGCACCCTCTCCAACCTCCGACAAAATCCATTGAACCTCATCCCTCCAGCTGAAATTTAAATGGCTCGTTCAGGTTTGAGCGCCTTATCAAGTCCGCTTTGATGTCTTCGTTTACTTAACAGCTGGATTTGTTTTATCGGTTTGCTACGTAAGCAAGCCGCTCTCTCTTTCTCTCCCTTGCGAGTCAGATCTGACACGGCTTGTGCATGACAGAGTGGGACAAGGAACATTTAACTCTCTGCAAAGGAGATTCAAGCTTGAGCAAAAGCAAGTTCTTGTAAGAAAACGAGGCGATGGTAGCATTGACTTCTAATGGCATTCAGTGAAATTTTGTTTTGGGATAAATCACAGTCACAAAACTTTTTTTTTCCTTCCAAGCTAATCGATAGGATATGCTGAGTCCCCAGTTTAAATGAGATTGGCTAGCCACAAAGGAAATACGTCTTGCTCCGTGGCAGAGCTCCAGAGTTCCCATTTCATTCTACTGAAGACGCTCTCAGGCCACAGCTTCGAAACTCATTTACAAGCCTTTACTGGACCAAAACAAAAACGGAGAGCCACGCTTGCAAATCCAAACAGACATTTATTAGCTTCAGTCAGAAAAATCATCGTCCGCAATTAATTGGAACCCGTGAGCGTAAAAGAGAGATTATGGCGGCCATAAACATGCACAAACGGTCCGTTTCTTTGAAATAACCATCCTTGAAACGATTCTTCTCCGTGATCGGAGGGAGGACATGCTGACTCTCCGGTACAGCTTTATAAATCCTATCTGAAGACAAGCTAGATAATCTACTGTAGGTTGGGCGCGGTGATTTAGCCCCTGGAAGCTGCGGTGACAGGGGAAACCGGGGGGGAGGCAGCGCGGCAGTAAAGCAACCGACAGTTGGTCATTACGGGAGACTCAGGTGGGCCAAAAATCAATCACGCCAAGACGGGCCCGGGCTCAGACAGATGCCCGGAGTCCACGTGATGAAGAGCTCCGCTGCTCTGCAGAGAGGAGGAGGGGAGGGGGAAAGAGACAGAGAGGTAGGAGGATAAGCAAGAGGCGAGGAGGAAGAGCAACGACGACAGGAATGAAGCACTGAACGAGGGAATGGGCAGAGGAGAGGGAAGAAGCGGAAGACTTAATCCTCCGTGTGTTTTGATGAACAGATTTGAGCAGGAACCGGAGGAATCCAGCTAATCAAGCAATGATGAAAATCTCACATCAAGAGGGTAGAGGCAGAAAAGGAGAGCAAGATGAAAGGAGAAAAAAAGAAGGATAAGAGAAGGAGAGGTCGAGAGAGCGAGGCCAGAACCAAGCCATGATTTGATGAGGCTACTGTTGCCGTGACAGCGTTTCTGACAAGATTGCACATTGGTTTTAGAGCAGGCCCGACTTGTTGTTTTGACAACACCTTTATAGGCTATTTCATGGTGTCTGCCCTAACTGTATGAGAAAGCATTTCAAGTGTGAAATGCTGCTGCGCGAGTGAACTGCGCTGGATAAGCGGGAGCCATTGATTTAATTTTTAGTCAATTTTCTACTCGTTTAAAAAATATATACATATACATCAAGGAAAATCTTCTACCTTAGGCTAATGTCTGGGTGGTAATTTTAAAGGTCAGCTAAAGTCCAATCAGATTCATTTCCGCCAGGCTCTGCACTCTCTGTGACTGTGCCGCTTTCTAGAGACTATACTGAGTAATAACTGGAACCAAATGGCCTTTATTTTATCATATGCACCAAAAGGACCATGGCACTGTAGCAGCCTAGTCAGTGAGGAGTCAGCAAATAGTGCACACCTTTATTTACAGTCTGTTGTCATTGTAATCATCATGTCTGTGAGTATGGGTGGTGCAACACAAAACATGACATTAAAGTGATTTTTTACTAAGTTTACTAATGGTAATACCCGCCATTATAAATATTAACGAGCATGTCAGCAGATTGAGATGGGATCTAGTAGACCTAGTTTATCTGGCTCCCTTCTTATCTGGAAGTGGAGGAGAATAAAGGAAGTTGAAGGGCGCTGCTCTATACGGTATACCTGTTATGCATTTTGATTGGCCATCACCGTGACCAAACTGGCAAAATCCATGAATCAGGTCCTGTTTTTTTTATGTTTTAAACAAAAGCAGGGGCAGTAATGGCACCTAGTTCAGTCTGTTCGACCCATGTTTCCAATTGCATGGACGTCCAATCTCGCCTGTTGCTATTTCAGACTCGGTATAAAATCAGGGTCCCAAGATGTTAGGCAGGAGTGATGTCACAAGTATGCTACGTTACCCTATTTTCTTCCAGCAGAGTAGCGCTCTCCTCGCCTCCCACCGGGGAAATTACTCTAGGCTCCCCCCACCACACGCACAAACACACCCACACACACACACTGTGTGCATGTCAAGAGAAGCTGAAGAGAGCCGCCTGACTCCTCTTTAAAAAGTTATGAGGTCATTTGCTGCTGAACCAAGAATTATGCAATTTAAGGAAAACGAGTAGGACATGCAATCGGTGATGAATATGAATAATAGATTGAGGGAAAGATTGCTGGGGTTTTCAATTGCATTCGCTGTAGCATGGTTAAACCCTGGCTTTATTACTGTATTTTACAGTCGATACTTCCTCACTGACATATCATCTTTCCCTTACAGAAAAAAACACAGATTTCACATGTAAAAATGAACATGTCCACATGATTGTGTGTGTGAGTTCGCATGTATCACACATGTTCACATGAAGTCACATGTGATAAAAATGTAATTTCACATTATTGCACATGTGTTTAGCACATATCACATGGGACTTTTACCATGACCTGCATGTGATAATATATGTGTTTTTTCTCTTTAAATTATACGGTTGATTTCTACAGGTTATTACAGTCATGAAGATAGAGCCATTAGTTACTGTAATCATTTTGAAACTGGGATGGCAAAGTCAAGTCAGTCAGTCAGTCAGTAATCCAACACTTCATTCACTTAAACCAATGACAAGGAACCTGTGTCAAGATGTACGTTTTTATAGTGAACAGTTTGTTGTATATCTTTTGTATTGTGCTGTTATTTTACTTAAGTATATATACAAATGAAGTGAAAGTTTGATTATTAAACCTCAGCTATGGATTTTCGCACACAACCTTAGCTACCGTAGTAAATAATCTCCATGTGAGCATTCTCCACCTTTCATTCAAATTTCAGCCATGATTCTCCTGTGCAATAATTTATACGATTAATACATCTTATACAATTCCACAAGTGCTAACATAATGCCACATGCATTACAATACCTTCACATGCTATCACATAATATCACATGTGAATCACGTCATCACATGTGGAATTCATGTGTTTTTGTCCGTGAGGGTTATTGCTCCTGGGGAGCGGGGCTGCCCGGCTGAACAGAAAGAAGATGAGATTCCATCTGCAGTTGGCTTTCAGGAAATTGGGTTTTAGCTGATCTCCTGTTGTGTTTCTGCAATATAACATCCAATAACATTTCATCCACTTTCTCCAGATATAGTTGTTTCTCCTTTTCTTTGTTTGCTTTGAGGTTGGATCATGCTGAACTCTCCACAAAGAAGCCATGTTGCGTTTTAAATATGACATTTTGTGTGTTATAAGCATTTTATGGCTGCCGTTGGACCAAAATATCAAAATGAAGATGACATAAATATGAGAAATTGCCATATTCTCTGACAGATGACCACCAATTTTTGAAAACACTGGAGTGCTACAGAATGTCTCCAATGCGACAACAGCATTATATTTAAAATGTTTTTCTCAGTATGCTCGTGCCAATACCATACAATCTTCTTTTTTTGCCCCTCCTGTGTTTGCGTAAATTCCTCCATACTGTCTCTCCTCTGTCTCTGTTCATTTCTCCTCTATACTAACACTATCTCGCATGCTGCCTCCTTTATCCCCTATCCCTCCCTCCTACCACCATCTCTCTCCTCCACCTCTCTTCCTCCCTCTCCCGCTTTAATCAAGCATCTGATCGCGGGCCCAGGAGGACGAGGGATAATGAGATTAGGCCTGAACATGTTTACACATTCTGATTTACATCTCGCTCTCCCCGTCTTTCTCTGTCTGCCCCATATTCCTCTATAGCCCTCCTCTCTGTGTTTTTGCTTCTTTTTTTGTCTTTTCCTCCATCCTCCTCTCTCAGGCCTTCTCTCTCTCTCTCTCTTTCCCCAATTTTTCGGCCTGCCTCTCTCCGCATCAGTAGATTAAAAGTCACTTTGTGCATACGCCTCGTTGACCAATAACCAATAACGTTATCCGCTCGACACCTCTGAGGCTTTTAGGCTTAATTCCAACACATCTGCGTCGGTTGTGATTCTTTCCATTTAAATGACGATCTCATGCATGATCCCATTTATCTATTATGTCTGTTTTGCTTGCTTTGTGGCTGCAGTAGCGTTGTGGGTTATGCAATAGGCCATGGGACTCCCTCTTGCACATGTACTGTACGCAGTGACGGATCACCGTGTTGGACATTTCTCCTCCAGTCATCTGTCATCGAAATCGCCCTGGGTGCTGCGTGGCATCGGCCTCCCTTCACGTCACCTGATACTCTGAGAACCAGAGAAGCACTCAGTGTAAACGCGCTCCGGCTCTCCAGCCCGGAAACTGGCTTCCGAGGCCAACGACTGGCAGAATGTGCCGAGTCCGCAGGCTTTCAGCAGACGGCGCTTGAGAGGAAGCATAAGGTTTCTTTGCCATAGGGGAAATGAAATTATAAGTGCTTAGCAGGAGGGGCCTATTGATCCGCTGTGACTGAGATAAGGTGAGTGGGCCAATTCTGAATGTCCGTAATTCTAAACGACGTCCGCGCTTCCCAGGAGACACCAGATACTCGTTTTACATAATTGACCGTTTCTCCACGTAATTGGCCAATAATGCATGCTAAACTCATTTGGAATTTCACTTTAAGTATGGTGCAAAGGAGGACCCATTACAAAATGGCCGGTCAGCACCATGTCGATTTGGGTTTGTAATTTGTATTTTACACATAAAACTGAATATACATAAAGATATAGTGAATAAGTATACTGTAATATCTTTAAGTTAGCGGGCTACCACCGGGCAAATGAAGACCTACCAATTAGATACGGAGCTTTGACAGAAAATTAGAGTTCTTTTCATCTCCGCTTGTCTGTGAAGTCTGGTTCACTCAGGAATACTTTATGCTTCCTATAGATCATTGTGGCTTTAACCCTGCTCAGACTTTTCCATGTCCATAGGCCACTTTAAAGTCCGCCTCCACCGTTCACGCGGTCAGTGGGAACTGCCGCACATAGTGTAGCGTTGTGAGAGGCGGTCGAAACACCAGCACCCGGGTAATACAGCAAGGCAGTGCGGGACTCCTAACCGTTAAGGAGTAATGCCAATGTGTCCCGGGTGGGCCGTACTGGAAACGCTCACAGCAAAACACACAAACAAGCCACGCGGAAGCAAACCTCTCTCGACTGTAATGTGGTCTGCTGTCACCTCACTGTACCATTAGTGCGGTGGTTAAGCATAACTCAACTTGTTGCCTCATTTAAAAAAAAATAAAAAAACAAGCTCCACTCTTGATCCTACAGATTGTGACGGGCTGCGTGTTCCCGTGCCAGGCAGCTGCTGGAGCTGAACACACGGACGTGACATGAGGGAAACACTTTTTCAAAAGCTGGATTTGACTCCCAACTTCCCTTTAAAAGGTTTCCGACAGCCGTATTAATATATGGTAGATGGGCCCGTCGCATGGAGTTATGGAAGTGTTACAGTGCTGCCGTGACACATGTTTGGCATACAGAGGATGCTCGGTGTTGGTGCCTGTTGCTATTACACGCTGCTTATTATTATTATTATTGTTTTGGTCGGTTTGGATTTCTGCTTATGTCGTTTCATTTACAAATCGGGTTGTTGGGTTGCTCGCTCCTTTTCATTTTGTTTTTTAACTCCTCTCCTTTCTGTTCTGGTCTTCATCTTCTTTTTTGTCTTTGCTTCTTCATATGCACTGGGATCATAATAACGTTTTGATCCATTAAGCATATCTCCGGAAAGGAAAAATGTAATACATGGCATCAGAGACGTGTGTCCCAAGGTGTATGAATTTTTTAACACATATACACGTGATGCTTCGAGCACCGCGCTCTTCATCACATGTTCAACCCCTGGTCAAGAACTGGAGGTGTGTTTTCACTCTGCTAGATTTGAATAGTTTCCAAATGAGGTGCCCCAAAACCACTGAAAACCTAATGAATTCTATCATTTCTGTCAGAAGATGATGTATTTTAAATAACAGTAGAGAAGGACATGCATTAATAGCTACATAGGCATAGCAATATTAACAACAGATCGGAAGAGCGT
>OMOV01095049.1:0-11614 GCA_900312565.1 Beryx splendens
CCCAGCAGAGCCAGTCAGGAGTGATCCGCCAGCTGTCGGGCCACCCCAAACCCCCGGCCTGCGGTGCCCACGGCTCATCTCCTCACTCTCTGATGAGAGAGCACAGCTCGCCATCTCCCCAGGTACCCCGCCACTGTGTTTTTGGAGCGGCGGAGTGTGAACAATCTGAACTCGTTACCAAGTCAGAAAACGGGAGCTTGACATCTAGGGAGACAGATTGCTGAACCACCTTTCTCAGCTTGTGACATGCTGCCTTTTGACACAAGCTGAGAAAGTGAGTTTTTGTTTATGAACATGAATCCATGTATAACATCGCTCAGGTATGAGACAGACAAAGCTAATTAGCAAGTAGTAATCCACAGTCCTTTGAAAATCTATTGCCAAATGTTAAGAGGAAAACAATGCCGGACATCAATATTGGAGCAAATTTCCTTCAGTCATTAGCAGCAAACCGCTCGGTATCTCCAGCACCCACCATATGCAGGTAGCATGACTCATACCCAGCAACTGAAAGGGAGACGGTGTTTGGACTGAGCTCTGAATATAATAGAATCTTTTGTTGAATAAATATCACATAAATATCTCAACAGCTGACAGCTTGGAATTCAGTCTCATACGGGTCGTAGCTGCATGCTGCTCACAGGTCAGATTTGTTTGCCCCGGAGCAAAAAGGTGCACAAACCTGAAAGCATGTGCAAAATCTATATTTCTAATCATTTTCTCAGGCTTACTTTGCTCTTTCATCAGGCTCACACCTCGGCCTGCTCGCTCCCCTCTCCCTCATAAAATCTTTAAAACACACACATGGTCTGCGCCTTTTCTGCTGATTTCATAGACGTTTTTCTGTCGGTGAGATGAAGGGAAATGGATTTTTATGCAGTTTTGCCTAGAGCAGCTTCACAACTCCGAGGGAAATTATTTCAATTTTTGTTGTTAAAGGTTACCCTGTTTTTAAGAAGAGAGTTCACTAAGTACACCTGCACGCATGCTGCCTTGCATCTTATTTCCCTGATGTAAGGAATACTTGAAATTGTAATTTTATAGATTTCTATCCTGATAATTAGCCATCTACAACAGTGAGGTCTACTTTGTCACAATTATTATTTATCTTACTTCCTTTTGACCTGTAATATTAAAACGAATCTTGAGAATACAGGATTTTTTTGCTGCCACTTTTTCTATCCAATTCATTCTCTCTGGACTTTCACATTGTAACATTAGCAGGTGAAACCAAAATAGACCAAAATATTTTCTGTTGCCCGCCTTGCCTTCGGTCCTTTGGTCATCATGTAGGCTTATTGGTTGAAGCTGGCTGGTGAGTGTTATTATTACTGGTGTTATTAGATACGTGTCTGGATTAACCTGGGCTGTATCTTGCCGTGTTTCTCGTAGGTCCAGCAGAGGCTCGTACGGAGCGGGCAGGTCCAGGCAGTGACTCTGCCGGTGCAGACGCACACAAGTCTGACCATGCCCTTCTACAGCAACCCCATGATGTTCTCCCAGACGAACACCAGGCCTCTGCAGGACGCAAACCAAAGACACATAGACAGCGAGTTCAGCCAAGACGGACAGCTACGGTGAGAGTCCTGGAAAGGCGCCTTACGCTTAGTTTTTTGTAAATGGTCCACAGTAGCCTGACATGATGGGGCATGTACCATAGTTCTTACCTGATTATCTGATATATTGAAAATGAAAGCTGAGAATCTGTACTACAACCTCACAGTCATCGTCATTAAAGTCAGTTAAATAAGAGTATGGGCCAGATAATTATATGTCCATGTCCAAATAATCTCAAGATCTCAAGATCAAAATCAAAATAAAGACAGGGTTATGACGAGGTGGGTCGATATTAAAATCGTTTCTTGATTCTTGAGTGATTTGGCGCAGATCGTTGAAGGTTGGAAATGGAGGCCCGCTCTCCTCCTACTGATCAGGATTAAGGAAAATCCCTTTAGTCCCCTCATGGAAACCGTTCTCTCCTCATCTGTTACACTCCCACCATATTTTGCACATAAAGGAAAAGCTCAAGGTGCGCACATCATGTTCTTTGATGTCATGCTTTGAGTTTTCTGCTTCCCAGCTCATCAAACAACAGAGATGTTCTTTTCTGCAGCATGCTTCTCAACCAGCCCGTGCAGACCCTGGTTCCCAGTAGCAGTGTCACCACCCAGCCTTCCCAGTGCAACACAGGCATCACACAAACCAAGTGAGTACAGTCTGACGGGGTGGATGGATTTAGCCTCCACACACACACACAAATCTGATTTTGTGATCTTGTGGCACAGATCTGATCTCTTCACTGCTGTGTGAAAAGGATGGAATTGGACATTTTTGTATCAGCAGCGTCTCACATCGCATACAGACTTCATACATGGCATGTGCTTTCTGTTTGGATGGTCAGATCAAAATGATTTAGCTTTAAGCATGCACACACACCCACACACTGCAAGCCTCATGACTAAGATTAACAATGAGTGATAATGATCGCGGTCTGTTCTCCATTCCATTAATTGCAAATGATCAAGTTGAAGATAAGAAAGTATGTTTTTATGAAGATGGTGGCACACAGTCTAATCCATGCTACAAATAGAACAGTGTCGTGTCGAGCTGTCAGGAGGCTGAATTTTGATACTTGGCTCTGCTGCGTGAACGCAGACCTTGTGCTGGTTTGTGTTTGGACAGGGGGGCGTCAGATTTTAAAAATAGAAATTGTTCTCTGTGAACCTGACCTGTTGATTGTGCCGTTTACACAGATACACCTTGGAGCAGCAGATGATCGCCCCTTCGTTCACCATGCAACAGGTCAACTGCAACGCTGTCCTGGTCCCCTCTCCGGTCTTCACGTCGCCCATCATGATCCCACACAACAGCTTCATCACACACCAGTCCCAGCCGGCCTACCACACTCAGCCTCAGGCTTCCCAGCACTCCCTGCAGCTGCAGCAGCCCCAGCAGTTCTTTCAGGTACAAGTCCTCTGGCATGTTTTACTCCTAACCTTCGCAATTTGTGGAGGAGCGTTGTGTAACGCTGCTCAGACGGTGTCTTACCCAGTTACCCAAGGCTTTATATTTAGTATTTTATGGTAATTTCAGGCAGAACAATGCATCTGAATCCCTAGTTACCACAGCAACCTCTCACTGTACGATTTCCACAGACTGCCAACCAGTTTGCAGAGACTGTATTATTTTAAACATCCTAAAAACTTAAATTCATACAAAAGCTGCAGCATGCTCTAAATTCATTAGATATT
The DNA here is from genome assembly GCA_900312565.1 of Beryx splendens. Taxonomy (NCBI): domain Eukaryota; kingdom Metazoa; phylum Chordata; class Actinopteri; order Beryciformes; family Berycidae; genus Beryx; species Beryx splendens. The sequence continues at coordinate 3,252 of OMOV01095049.1, forward strand.
AAATTGTGTTTTACTTAATAATCTTCTTTGGCCAGTAGCAACAAAACGAGTCAGTAGCTAACAAAAAAAAGGAAAACTTATAGATGGCCGGAGTTAGTCTTGCTGGCAGCACTGTTTGTAAGTATCTTATATCCTCCTCCATACAAAAACATCCTTCAAAACGTCTTGAATATTGAATATGGTGAGATAGAGGCTGTGGTCTCAAGTGATTGTTTGTGTGGTGTGTTTTTGTAAAGGTCACAGAGGCACAGTGGAAACACCCTTACATGCCCTTATACAATACAGAATGTCATTATTGTTCCTTTAGCTGCACCAGGAGAATTTTGCTGGATTTATAGAACATACCTCTTACAGTATTGTGCCCTATGGTTGCAGGTTGCAGAACTTTCATGATTTCTCACCAGGAACTCGTGGTTACAGTACATTTTTTGCACTAAAAGATGAGTCGTAACGATGGCAGTACAGACAGACTTGCTCCGCTCACCTCCACTGGTCCCTCTTGTACGGGTAGGGCCAGAACAGAGGCGAGGTAGTATTTTTACTGGAACACCCGCCTCACCTCTCTGACAAGCCAATCAGTGTATCTGCAGCATATCTTCGGTCTGTGGTGCGCTGTAGTTTCTTGTTTCAGGGGGAGCATGGCGTGTCTGCGGTCCCTCTCTGCGACCCACTACAGGCGCTGCAGACGGTCTGTGCAGCTCTGCGTTCATCGTTACCTCTCATGTATAAATTAGGCTTTATGCACCTTAGTCAAGGATTAGGTGACCATACAGGAAAGATTTGGGGATAAAGCTTGGTTAAGGAAGTTCTGGCAGCTGGACATGGTACATTTGTCACTCACATGCTCAATTTTTGATGTCCACAGATGCAGACTCAAGGACTTCTACACAGTGGATCTACTCCCACATTCTTACACACCACTAATGTCCAACAGCAGAGTACTGTGGGATATATCCAACAGCAACCGCAAACACAGCAACTGCCACAAGCACAACAGCAACAGCCACAACAGCAACAAAGGCAATACCAACATTCCCAAAACCAGACTGGCAGCGTTTCAGACTTCCGAAATATGCTGACTCGGTAGCCCCGTTGACTCTGTGAGAGCGCCGAGGTATCCTTCGATATGTCGCCGTTTTGGTGACGTTATGCTGTGCGTGGCGTTTGAGAGAGACAAGAAGTCATACTTGACATCGAGCTCTGCAGCAAAAAAATAAATAAAAAATGCTTGAAAGGGTAAGATTGCGCGCTGTGACCTTACTGCTGGTAAGAAGCCACCTGTTCAGACAAAGCTGGTTTGTACCACTGGAGAGAGAACCACAAGCAGAGGCTGCACTGACATGACGCAGCCTCCGAGGAGCCGAGGCGGCGGCTCTGTGGCAGATTGGAGTCTGTTTACTGAAGCGCTGGGCCTTCATCACTGGCCCTCGTCACAATCGTCTATCGGTGACACTGCTGGAACGAGAGGATTATCGCAGTTCTACAGAAAACAGGACTTCACGTGTTTACATGCGCAGGTTTTCCAACAACTACGAGAGGGTTTTCCTCCAAGTGTCTGCTTGCACTTTGGTACCGTCCCCTATTATCCAAAAGTGAAATAGCTCTGTTAGTCCATGAGTGAAAATGATATCTCCAAACCCAAAGAATGGGTTGATAGTGGGGATCTTTTTCAAGCCTGTGACGTAACAGCATCATCACCCCCATCCTCCCAGATGTTTGGCTCTGCTGCGAATGGTTCATCTCAGAAAGGGATTTGTGTAACTGGGGGCTCGACGTCAGTGTCTGTTTCTATTGGCAGGAGTCAGATGTTACTCCCGTTTTGCCCTGAAACCAGTGACTTGCTCGCAGGTATGTTCGATAGATATCACTTTGCAGGTGAGGTCACTGGAAAGGGGCTGAGATATTAAACACGCAACGGTGAAACGACCGTCATATCCATAATCAAACCGGTTTAAGAATTGTAGATGTAATGTGCTACACACTGGGAAGCTGGGGAGACATTCTGTAATTATTAGAAAGTTATATCTAGATTTTTAAAGCCTCAATCTGGGACTGAAGAAGGGGTGTGATGACCGCCCCACCACCTGTCACTGAGGATGACGACAGAGCGCTGATGAGCTCTGCAGCGCGCGTGCTGAAGTGAGAAGTAGGTTTCCAGAAGGGGGAAAATGTGCCTTTAACAACCATGGTACTTTCATGGTGTGGTTTGATGGTTTTGTCTGATTACGGCTTTAAAAATCCAGCTCAGGTCCATTTGAAATACAAAGTTATATTTTCATAGGTCATAATTTATTATTTTCCACATCAGAATTTGAACAGAAGACATCTAGATTTGTATCGGATATATTTGTCACTGCCGGGTGCGTTTTGCAACCTTTCCATTTCCAGCCAGTAAATCCTTTAAAATCAGATTTAATGGTATCTAATAAGATGAATTTACCTATTTACTGAAACCTTTACAAAATCATTTCGTGTTAATTTATTAACCATATTTCATACAATGTATGGGAATAGAGAAAGTAATTTTATATACAAACTAGTTAATTTGGTTTATGGATTCATTCGGCATGGAAAGATCAACACTGGTCTTAATGCCTCGTCCCTCAAACTCTGTGTTCATGGTAGAGTGCAAACTGTTTTCACAAGAGAAGCGCATGTACAATATTTTACTTGGCCCTGTTCTCTGAAGAACACAAAGACTTATCGAGTCATTGGTGATTGGTCAAATAAGAAAGTGGGAGTCGTTCATTGTAGTTTTTCATACCTCAACACAACAAATTTCTACAGAAGTATAAGGAGTCTGCTGAAATACAAAGCTTAGAAACACTGAACAATGATTTGGTAGAGATTTGGCCTATCTGGTTTCTGAACAGTATTTTATCAATATTTGTCATTTTTAATTAAGTCATTCTTTCAGTAGGCTTAACAAGCAAACAGCAAACTTCAAAGTTGATAAAAAATAAGTTTGGATCCCCCCCCCCCAATTAAGTTGGAACTCCAAGACAATCTCAGGGAGTGTAAACACATTTGTGTTTGTTAAATAACATGCTGAACAAAATGAAATTTAAAAAAATAAGTTCCACACAGAAGGCTAAGCAGGCTACAACAAATACACATCACAAAAACGCAAAATTAAAGTGACAAATGTAGGCAAGAAGCCGACATCGAAGAGGAGGGCACAGAGCTGAGGCGGGTGAACAAATAAAGCGACAACAGTAAATGAAGCGCTGCATCCTACCATGAACACCATGTCAGGAAATCAACTGCCAACAGCAGCTCTAGTAGATTATTGTTTAATTTGGCCAAGGCACTACAGTAACCTCCACTGCATTAGTTTATTAAACAGCATGAAGTAAACCGCTGCAGTGATTTCAGAAAATCCAATTAAAAGACTAAAAGAGACCTTGTAATTCTCAAACAATGTTTGTTCATACAGCTGAAATGTTCTCAGGTTATTTGTAGCAGCAGTCCTCTCAGTATTTCAGTAGGTTAAAAACTTATTTTCATAATGTGCTGGTTACATTTTTGACAATTATTACTCTTTTCAGTCCATCAGATGTTTTAAGAGAGACGTGTGTGTGTTGGGTTAGCTATGGGAACTTTATTGTGACATGCAGCTGCTGATCAGTCCTTATAACTGCACTCCCAAGCTGATTATAGAGGTTAGCAGGGTTAAACATATGAATGAACCAGATGTTGGTTGTGCTGCTCAGTGCAGCAGTCTCAGAAGACAGCAGTGCTATGTGACATTACAGTAACAGCACAGTGAAAACGCGTGCTGTGAGGTTTGGAGTGCAGTCGTACAGCCTGAAGAGCAGCTCAACCGCTTGTATTGGACGCGGCGTCCGACACCTGACTGAGGGAAAGGTTTCTATGAAGAAAATCCACCTGACACGCCAGAGGCAAATTACCCTCTTTTGTAAACGACAATCAAAACAGACCACTCGCATAAGTAAGCACATAATTGCCTGCGTCAGAGTCATAAGTTACAGACCTATATAATTTAAACTCTGACTGATTCATTGGTTCCCCTGGGTTTGCGAAGTCGTACCCAAAGAGCACAGTAGGAAAATATGGTTCTCGTTGACTCAGCTTTTCTGAAACTTGTCACTGTGGAACATATAACTCTGCCACACTTTATGAAAACAGCCCTTGATGGTCGACGTGATGGTCTAAAGGTCTTAGCTGCACACACGACAGTTAGCGAGGTACCGCTCGGTCTGTTGTAGTCACTTTCGAGACTGGTGCTGTTCATACTGGTTAAAGACTTAGAATACTTTCAGCATGTACGTTCAGTGCCGTTTTACATTTTACTATGTGCAATGTCAATTTGAAAAGAAGAATGTTAATTTATACTGTTTAAATGTTTCAGAGCAGATGTACTCTGTATATAGAGGTGTATAATAAGCCATTGTACCATGTAAATTATATGGAAATATTTTTTTATGAAAATATCCTAACATTCCTTCAACCATTAATATCAGCAGTATCTTTTTGTAAGGTACACGTAGTGTCACAACAGAGTCTATTAGAGCGGCTGCAGCTCTTAAGGAGACCCAGTCCGCCTGGTGGGACGCGAGTCAGGAGCTGGTGAAGCACGGCCATGGTAGATCAAATGGAAATGTTCAGCCTCCGGCCTCGTTAGTCTTTTCTCGCTGATAGACTGTTTCAGAAATTTGGCCATGTCTGTCTCCCATTCAGATCTTTAGAGACAAATTAAATAGTGTCATTGTTTTTTTTGTTTTTTTGGACGGTTAGTGGAAAAAAAGTGCAGACTGCTGCTAAAATGAAGGAAACATGAGTAAACGAGGGATACAAAATACATTGAAAACAGGCGGCAGTGCCTTTTCCTGGCGTTGTTTAAGTCTACTAAGGTAAATGCCAACAAATATAATCATTTTGAGTGCTGGCCCTCCGGTTGGACGTTCCTATAATGATGTCAGCGGTCTCCTGCAGGATGATACTGCCCTCCACTGGGCCCACTGCGCTTTGACATTTTCAAGTTGGTTATTTGCCCTTAATAGACAACTTGTCACGCCGGAAAAAGGTTCAGCATTTGTCCTACAGTTTCTCTAAAATAGCTTCCCAGTATTGTTGTGCCCGTTGCAACCAAAGGGCACAACTAGCTGGTTGCAGTGAGGATTGCTGATAATGTTAGTAAGCCTTTTCATGGAAACTGAGGGAGCTGAACCGTTTTCCCACAGTGTGACGTGTCTGGTCAAAACGTCACGGTGGCTTTTATAAGTGAGATTCTGGAGCAGCGGCTGACACTTTTAACCCGACCAGCGGGGGAAAACACAAATGATACGAAATCTCCCGTGGCTGAATGTTGTTGTACTCCTCCAGCAGATTTCCAGACGTTCGTGCCAGGGTGCAGTAAAGCTGTCCTGCTGTCTCTCTGCCCTCGGCCGTATATTCAGACGCTTAATGTTGTTTCCTTCAGTTTGGCAGCAGGCTTTCTCTTTTTAAAAGGTAATTCCACCAAAACCTGACTCGGGTTGTTATTCTGCAAACGGCCACTTTCCCTTTCCTCCAGTTTTGTGAGTTTTGAGTTACTGGCTGTTAAGAAAGAAAGGAAAATGCAATTCTACAGCATCACAGTGAATCGTCTGAGACGGCTGAAAGAAAATCTGAGTCATTTTCCCTTACCTATATTAAACGTGCATTTCCCATCATTCTACGTTTGAGACAGCAATGGGAAAGTGACATTTTTATTTGAGTTCATTAATCAAAACCTATTCAGCTGCTGGGAAACAATCTGGGGAAATGTTAGGAAAATGTGGAATATCAGTCTAAAAGTCAGTGACGGTGGAATTCCTCCTTGAGGTTGGTCTCCATCCAAACGCATCATACAAAGATATTTTTCAGTCCATGCCTGTATGCAAAACACCGTATCCTATTGTTGTTTGCCTTGTGAAGCTGGTTGAAGAAAATGCCTGCTAATGAAACTCAGCAGTGAGTGAATCATGTTGTAATAGTTGATGCATTGTGCTCCGATCGTGGGTTAGACCCTGAATACGTTGCTTTAGACAAATCACCTTCTCCCCCAGACGTTTGTCGGGGTATTGAGAGCCACGGCTTGTTAGATGTGTATTGCTTCAGTTGCCCAAATGTTCACTGATTTGTGTTTATTGTAAATTCTACATGAGATCAAACGGTGCCCCTCTCCTCAGTAGTGGAGTTAACGCGCTCTCCCAAGCAGTAGCTGCTGCACTTTGTTTCAGAATGCTTTGTTTTCTTCATGGATTTTTCCATTAAGTGTCAATCTTTTCGAAGGTGTGTGAATTTAATCACATGTTAATTGCTACTTTTAATGATCTCTAAAATAGTGACCGCCTACTGGGGTGTAAGAGTGGGCAGTCAAACCGATGCTTTCTGTATAAAACCTGCCAGGGCATGAACAAAAACCTGGTACCACAGCCATTTCTGCAGTTTCAATGCAGAAGCAAACATTGAATATATTGTATAATAGAATGTAAAAAACTTTAGAATATATAGTTGTTTATTTTATATGTCTAATAGATTGCATATGTATGTTACATGATTTGAAAATTAAAGTAATTTTGTAACAGATAATGAAGTGTCTTACTAGAGGAGGTGAGGCTTTCTTTTGCGTTCGAGTTGGTGTTGCACAGTCACTTGTATGGCTTGTTCTTTTTTCTGTATTTACCATCAAAATAAGCTTTAAATATTGTTAATATTGTTTTAAAAGAAATTAATAAATAAGTTTACATTCTAAAATATCTTGGACATTAATTATATAATGTTATACTGAATTATTTATAAATCAACCTGGATATTGTGAAATATTTGAAAATAAATATTTTTAAACATATGCATTGCTATTCTGAGAGAAGTGTTTATTTAGAGAATTATTAATTGATTCATGTAGAGACTGGTTTCTCCGCTGTGTGGCCTTGGAGCGACAGTGGAGCAAACCAAACCTCACATCAGAAAGAAATACGAGTATCAGTCTCCGCCTCAGCTTAACGTGTGAAAGGAGGAACTCAGCAGGATACGAGAGGAGAAGCGTTTATCAGCACTGAAACAAATTACAAGAATAATTTACATCAGTTCACAGGAAATAAATACAAATGAATACAAGTGACATGTTGGGGCTGTTCAACCCAAGTGGACCACAGCGTGTGGCGTGGCGAGTCTCATTTCTGTACATGCTGCACGCACACACACAACCTGACGAAGCTGATTCTGTCTGATTCCGAGGCAGGAGGTAACATGAGGTTTGTATCAGCGGTAATGCATTAGGCCTTGACTTGTGAGGCGATAGCTGGATCACTTGAGTCATTCCAAATACTAAAACTTGTCTGATCCAGGCTTTGCAAAGCTGAGCAGATGCGCTTTCTGTTTCATTACAGCATATTTTAATTATTCAACCCTTGGTGAACGGCCAACCAGACAACCATCTGTGATATTATGAGAAAACAAATATCCACTCTTATTTGGTTTGACGGCATTTCATGGTAGCTCTCCAAAATATCGTTCTCTCCTCAAAATGCTGAGTAATCAGCGGTGTGAGTCACGCGTGGAGTCTACAATGTGAGGAGTTACTTGTCCATGTCAGGCAGGTCTGCAGACAAAGCTTCCTGGTTTGGAGGAGCTGAAGTTCCCGTCCTTTGTAGACTAAACCAAGTCAGTCAGTTCTACAGGTAACTTAGTGGACCTAGTACCTCTGTCCAAAGCAAACACAGCGAAACTAGTTTTTAATAGAACAAAATATAATTTCAAAAGATGAAAGTCAAATGAATCATGTAAATGTGATTTAATAGAATTAGAGAAATATCAAAAGTAGATTGTTTCTTTATACAGGTTTCATTGGCGAGTTGCTGTGACTATCCAAAATGTAACAAAAGTACATGACTAACATTTATGCTGGGTCTTATTAGCTGAGGATAGTTTCTCACAGCACCTGCACTCTTGTAACATCTAGACTGACAGATCTGTCACTCTGTACACCTTGTTGATCAGGACCTCCACCTCATCTCCACCCAGATGACAGAGGTCCAGGACGCACACCACGTGTGTGTCTTCCAGCTCATTGGCAGTCACTAAGATTTCCTCTGCAAGAAAAAAACACAGTGATAAGAGTTTCAGTTAATTAAGAATAAACCGTTTATCTGGCTGATTCTGCAGCAAACTTCAGTTGGCAGCCACACTTTGATGCTAAATTACGAGCCTCTGCCAAGGCCCAAGTGTGTAGTGGCTGCTTCCTGACTGTGTGGCCGCCCCGCCCCCCCCCCACCTCATCGCAGTGCGGCGGCTACCTGGCTCGGGAAGGGCGGCCCCACCCCGGCTCCCTGGGGCGCTGAGGGGGGGGGGGGAGCCCGACAAGAGGCGGGGCGACA
>OMOV01095055.1:0-23230 GCA_900312565.1 Beryx splendens
TGGATTGCCGGTCCAGTGGAAGAAGAACAGGCTGCCACTGAGAGCCAGCAGGAAGTATGAGATGAAGCAAGATGGTTGCCTGCTGCAGCTCCTCATCAAGGAGCTCAAACCTGAAGACAGTGGCAGCTACTCATGTCAATCAGGAAGTGCAGCGACCTCTGCAACTGTGTCAGTGAAAGGTGTGTGTATTTGGTACATGCAGGAAAATTTGACTGGATCAGAACAATTCAGAATGTTAGAACTGTACATGGTCAATCATCGGCATACTGGTGCCTCAGTGGGCTGAGGCGCATACCAGATGAACGCAACTTCCTGGGTTTGAATCTGGCCCAGGACCTTTGTCGCATGTCATCCCCCTCCCTCTCTCCTAATCTTTCCTGTCTCTCTACTGTAAAAACTATCACAATGAAGGCAAAAAAACCCAAAAATTATCTTTGAAAAAAATCACACATATCAATTAACTTTCACATACCTTCCTGTGATTGACTGAACTTTCTGGTAGTCATTTCATTGCCCAATGTAGGAACTCCCCCCACCCAGCACATAACTAGGTTAAAACAAACTTCAATAGTTATTTCCAAGTCTGATTTGGTCCACATCTGGTAATGTCTGAAACAGTTTCTGTTACACTAAAGAAATCCTACTTTGTCCCTCCGTACCCATCTTTCTCAGAGCTGCCCCCATTCTTCAAGGAAGACTTGCAGAGTGTGGAGGCTGAGGAGGGAGGTACAGCCTCTCTGTACTGTGAGCTGTCTAAGTCTGGATTACCGGTGCAATGGAAGAAGAACAGGCTGCCACTGAGAGCCAGCAGGAAGTATGAGATGAAGCAGGATGGCTGCCTGCTGCAGCTCCTCATCAAGGAGCTCAAACCTGAAGACAGTGGCAGCTACACATGTCAGGCTGGAGGTGCAGAGTCCACTGCAACTGTATCAGTGAAAGGTATGTGCTACATATGTGTGTGCTATATATGTGCTACACATTGATACATTATTGGCAAATTTTGAAAAACAAGAAGTTTTTAAACTTCATTGCAGTGTTCTTTTTCTGTCCAACTTCCAACACTCATAAATCACACAACAACATACCAGCAAAATAATTATTCTCATTCTCTTGCCTAGCACTGAAACCTGTTCCACCTAAGGCAGAGCCTCCCAAGATATTGCCTTGTGCAAAGGGAACTGTTGCCAAACCCACTGCTGCTCCAGAGAGGGACAAGCCTGGTCTCCCAGAGGCCCAACCTGCTCCTCCAGAGCCCAAGACACAGGGTATGACACAAATACCTATTACAGAGTCAGACCTGGAGCCAAAAGTTGAGCCAAAACAACCAATAAAGACAATGCTTAGAGACATTAAAGAAGACCAAATCCATCCAGCCAGGTCTATGGAGAAAGAAATTGAAGTTGCACATAAAGTGAAACAGCCGGAGAGGAATACAGAGAAAGAGAATGATGTTGGCAAGCAAGTTATCAAGTCAGCAAGATCTCTGGAGAAGGAGAATGAGGTTGACTGGAAGGTGAAACCGACAGCAGAGCCTCTGGAAAAGGAGAATGAAGTTGACCAGAAGGGGAGACAACCACCAGCAAGGCGTTCAGATAAATCAGTTGAAGTTGATCATAAGGTGAAACAGGCAGAAAGGCCTCTGGAGGAGTCACAAAAGTGGAAACTGCCATTAAGTTCTGTAGAGAATGAGATTGAAGTTGACCAGAAACCAAAACAACCAGAAATGCCTTTGGAGAAAACAAGTGAAATTGACAAGAAGGTGAACCAAACAGAAATACTGCTGCAGAGGGATAGTGAGGTTGAAAAACAAGTGAAAGAGCCTGTGAAACCACCAGTGAGGCCTACTGGGAAAGAAACAATGAAGGAACAAGAGGTGAAGTATGTAGTCAAGGAATGTGAAATAGACAAGACAGAAGAGGAGCCTTTGAAACCACCAGTAAGAACTAAGGGAAAGGTTACAGAGGGAAAACAACCACTTAAGTCTATCCAAAAGGAAACTGGGGAGAATAAATCATTGGAGTCTATGGTTATTGATGCTGAACACCAGAAAGAGAAAGAGCGTGTGAAACAGCAACAAATATCCGTAGAGAAGGAGAGAGAGAAAAAGCCAGCGCTTTCAATAGATCAGCTGGACAAACTGTCAGTAGAACAGCCAGAAAAGCTGCCAGAAAAAGAGGCGGAATTTGCCCCACCAAAACCACCTGCGAGGACAAAAGGTAAGGCAAAGGGTGCAATGGAGAAACAATTATCAAGGGACACTGAGACAGATCAAGATGAGAAGCAGCCAGCAAGATCTATGGTGAAAAAGACTGAAGTAGATCAGCCAATGAAACAGTCAGTAAAGACTGTGGAAATAGGGCTTGAAGAGAAAACAAAAATTGAGAGGAAAGAGCCAGTAGCGAAGGACAATGAGATAGCTGAGACAATGAAACAGCCTGTGAAGGCTACAGAGAACGAAGCGGAGGCTAAACAGCTAGTCAAACAGCCAGTAAACCCCTTGAGAAAAGAACCTGAATTGCCAATGGGGAAGGTGAATGAACAACCAAAGATGATAGAAGATGTTCCTCTTCTCTACATCTCTGAAGACGAAACCTTCTCTGAGGCTCTGACTGAGCCCCTAGGCCCTTCTGTCGGTGCACCAACTCAACCCTCCGCCCTTCCTCCGCCTACGGTACTCCAGAAGCCACAGCCATCCGCGGAAGCTGCACCAGACATAGGCATGAGCATTGAAGATGAACCCGAGATGCAGGAGGCCGCCATCAAGATCCAGGCTGCCTTCAAGGGCTACAAAACCCGCAGAGACATGCGGCCTGTCTTCAAAGAGGTGTTTAAGAACCAGAGCGCAGATCTCTGTGGTAAAATCACTCTAGAGTGTATTGTAGAAGGGAAACCCAGCAAAGTGCGCTGGCTGAAGGACGGCCAGCAAATAACTGGTGACAAGCAACGTCGTATCGAGACTTCAGAGACTGGCGTCTGCGCACTGGTGGTCACCGACCTGACCACCAAGGACAGTGGTATCTATACATGTGAAGTTGTCAATAAGTTTGGTGTGAGCTCCTATAATGGAAACATAGTAGTAGTACAGCCTCAGCAGACTGCTCCAACCGCCCCGAAGCCGGTACACCCACCTCTTGCAGCCATAACTCCACTGCAACCAGCCCCACCTCAGCCTGAGGCCCGGGACAAGACACAGTCCCAGGCCCACATGCTGCCCCAGACTCAGGCCCAAGTATCCACTTCAGGGAATGAGGCCATCGGCTATGTGGAGAGTGTCTCTCTGTGGGAAGCCTACAACCTGACAGAGCAGGATACACAGATGAGCCTGCAAGAGAGGAGGAGATCATCGCTCATCGCTGCCAGCTCCAGTAAGTAACATTATACTGTGGGAGTAATAACAACATAAAGGTATTTAATTTGCTTTTGCAATCATTTTCATCATTAAACCCCTGCTTTCAACAGTGTCCAGTCCCTCTGACTATGACACAGCCCCAGATATCATGGAACCTGTTGAGATCAGCCCAAAAGCACCCAGGTCAGAGGAATGTTTGTTCTTGGCCTCTGAATTTCAGTACTAATCTTGTGTCTTGTGCTCATACAGCATAACCAAAATATTCATTAATATTGTCACAGGGAAGTTGCAAAACCCGAGGACCAAGTGCCTCCAAAGGATGACAAAGAACAGATAGCTGCCCCACAACCGCCTAAGAAACTTTTGAAGGTTAAAGGTCAGCAGTGCTATCAGAGTTTCCTTCTGATGAAGTTGTTTTTAACCAATTATCATTTCTCTACTACTTCATCTCAGATTCATAACAGGTATAACTATCTTCCTCTCTGTTTCCCAGGGGCTTATGAAGGTAGAATGAGGACACCATCTCCTAAGCACCATCGTACCCACACACCTTTAGCTGGTACAGCCTCTGGATCAGAGTCGGATGGAGAAGAGGATAGAAGAGAGGTACATTATTTTGTTATTTGTTCTGTCTTGTTTTTATGTATGTGTCCCGGACCTGTTTTGTGCTCTGTAAATATTAAATTAATCCATTTGATTTAATTATGAACAATCTGACAAAGTAAATATCCAACTTTGATTGTATATGCCTTAAATGATGTAATATATTTGCTTAATTTTTTTTAAAATTCCCTTAGACATTTGAAATGTATGTGGCCAGAGCTGACTGCAGTCCTAACAGTGGAAATAAGGAGAGTTTTGTGCTGAAGGAGGGCCAGTATGTAGAGGTCCTGGACTCTGTCCATCCTGACAAATGGTTGGTTAGGACCAAACCCACCAAAACCAACCCTGCGCGACAGGGATGGGTCTGTCCAGCTTACCTGGAGAAGAAGCGAAAGGTACGGTGCACAGAGTCCAGATGTCAGTTCCAATACTGAGTAAATGTAGCACATGCTGAAACAGTCAATATTCAAGTTTGAAAATCTGTGCTGTCAACAGAGATGTTAAATTTAAAAAAAAAAAAGTCAAATCTAAAAGACTCAAAAGACATCAAATAATGAAAAGTACTGCTCTTGATAATATATGCATGATGGTGTTTTTGACCAGGAGACCTTCCCACCAATGAGAGCGCCTCAAGAGGAGCTTGATGGAATAGGATCAACAGGAGAAGAGTACAGGAGAACTCTGAGGTCACTCATTCTGCCATTATATACCAACAGGCTAAACAAGTGGCACCACTAGTGCTAAGGGACTACTTAGCGCCAGTGGTTTAGAGGCAGTTTAAACAAAAAAAAGTATATATCTTTTTTGTGCTCTAAGGGACTACTGAGAATTTATTATAGAAATATAGTACCCTCAACCCCACCTACCCCCAAACCTGGGTTCTCCTCCCCCTGATGTCATCCAAAATTGGATTTATATCTAGTAATTTCTTGTTTCCACTATTTTATTGTCTCTTGCACGTCTTCCGTAGCACTTCTTAATTACTTGGCTTTTGTAATGATGGAGAACTGACTGTTTGCTTATTTTACAATTTGTTTGTATTACAAGTCTCTCAGGAGTATGATAAAATAATAAATTGCTGCATTACATCCTGTCCGAATGAAATTCTCACTGTCTTTAGCCAACTGATCCAAGGTCTGATTGACGGGGAAGAGGAGTTTGTGAAGGAGATGAAGGTGTTCATCTCTCACCACCTGCATCATCTGGAGACTAGGCGCCAAGTCCCCATTAACATCCTCAATCAGAAAGAGACCATTTTCAGGAACATCAGGGACATTGTGGTTCTACATGAGAGGTAATACAGTGGTCAGAGAGACTATCCTGTAGTCTGTAGTCTGTAGTTTGTTTTAAGAAGTGAGATCATGTTGAACGTATACACAGATGGAGATTTATGTATAATCTGCTGTCCATCAAATGTTTTGCACCGTCCATTGTACTGTATGTGAAGTCCTGTTGTCCTTTTCTACATGTCTCAGTATGTACTGTGAAAGTCAATCTAATGCTGATTCTTGTATCACTGGTTTCCCAGGTCCATCCTGCCCAGTCTGAGCGAGTGTGCCACAGACGATGATGTGGCCATGCATCTGATCAAGCACACTGAGGGCTTTGAGAAGTACCTTCACTACATGGTGGGACAAACGCAAGCAGAGGCCTGCGTCACCGACAAGGCTATCCAACAGTATTTCAAAGTATTCAAAAAACCTGTTAAGATGTAAAATAACAATGAAGGTACTGAATAGCAGCATTGTCACAGTGATCTAATGTTCTGTGTTTGTTTGATATTTTCCCTTTGCACTTCAGGAATCCACAGAATCTGGTAACCTTGAGGCTCCAGTCATGGATGTCCTCACTTTCCTCCAGAGACCAGTGGAGAGAATTCAGACCTACCAGGCATTACTCAAGGTCAGGTTAAAATAATTTTACAAATATGACTCTGTCGATGAGTACGAAACCTTTATCATTAATTTCAAAGTGGTTGGTAATAGGAGAGGCAGGTTATGCTGGGATGCATAATAACAGGAGTATTTGCTCCATCTGTTATCGATTTGAACGTTTCACTAACAATTGGTTTCTTATAATGTTGGCTATCTAGGAATTTAAGCTTCTTCTACTGTTGCTGTCATTGTAAGCTATGGAAATTAGAGTCAGCTAAAAGCCTAAATGAAAATGTTATTTGCAGGAGTTAATCAAGAACAAAGCCAAGAGTGGGCAGAGCTGCTGTCTGTTGGAGGATGCCTTCTCCATGGTGTCCTGTCTTCCCTGGAGGTCTGACAACATGCACCAGGTCTCCCTAATTGAGAACTACCCAGCCCCTCTAACGGCGCTGGGCGAGCCCGTCCGACAGGTAATTAAAGAGGAATGACATGTATTCATATCCGGTTTAGGCACTGGGTCCACTGTGACCAGATTATTAAAGCCTGTAATCCATTTCGAGGTTCTAACAAAAACAAACACTATTTCACTCCAAAATGCTTCTTTATCAGGCCTGTTTTTGTCATATTAAATGGTGAAAAGGGTTTTGATGCAGGTTTTAACAATGAACTTATAACTTTGTGGCACCCTGTTGTGATAGCGAAAGTTGAAAGCTGTTTAAAAAAGCTTTTAGGGCTTATTTGAGCTGAAACACATCAGTCAGTTTTAGGTTTTCAGATTGTACAATGTAAAATAAACGCTTTTAACTTTTGCTATCATCATGCCTCGGCCCCTGTTTGGTTTCTAATCCATCCTGCAGAGGCATACTGCCTGTAAAAATACACAGAATATTTGAAGGGTAATCATGCTCAAAGCATGACAGTATGTACTATGAAATAAAAAATATGGTGTCATTGCTTTGGATTCATTTTGCGGCTGAGGAAATAAATAATTCTCTCTGTGTGATTAGATGAAAATAATATAACATGAATGAAAAGAATGTGAGCTCCAGGTGTCATTATGTCTTTGTTTGTCTTTTCCCTTGCAGGGTGGCTTCACGGTGTGGGAGGAATCTCCAGAAATCAAGACAGCCTCTAGAGGGCATCAGAGACAGGTCTTTCTCTTCAAGGACTGCATTATCCTGTGCAAGCTGAAAAAAGACCCTGGCATGAACACTGACACCTACACCTTCAAGAACAAAATGAAGGTAATGCCTGTGCTCAAGTCTTCTTACATATTCTACCTTCCTGGGTAAATAAATGCTAAATATAGACCACTGTTGGTCACATGTGGAGACAGTTAGTTCAAGACATTCTGGAGTTTCTCCTCTTTATTTCTCTCCTTGACCGTACGCTCTCCCTTTCACTCATCTTCTCTCTCATTCTCACTTTCGCTCTGCCCTTTTCTGCTCCCCAGCTGAATGATGTGGAGGTGAAGGAGGCTGTGGGTGGAGATGAAAAGTCTTGGGGGTTGTGGCACGAGCACAGGGGCTCAGTGAGGAGGTACACACTGCAGGGCCGCTCTACCCTGGTTAAACTGTCCTGGCTCAAGGACCTGAAGGAGCTTCAGCAGCGCTCCAGCCTGCCCACCAATAGTAAGTCTTTCTCTGTCTGTCCCAGTATACTGCCATATTACTACAGGGAGGGAAATAAGCATCACCAACTTTTGGCTGTGGTCAATAAGGCTGTCTGAACCCACCAGTCATCGAGGCTTGTGGACTGAAAGTTTAGTTTCTTGTCCTGCATTTTTTTCACAATCACTAAGAATCAAAGTGTTTTGGGGTGAGTTTTTTCACCATGTGCTCTGTCTGTATTTTCTGTGTGTGTGTGCGTGCGTGCGTGCGTGCGTGTGTCAACAGGTCCACCAGTGTTTGAGTCACTTCTGTCTGACTGCACCACAAAGATAGGACAGACCATCAAACTGACCTGCAAGGTCTCAGGATCGCCCAAACCAGTGGTCAGCTGGCTCAAAGGTAAAAAAAATATTTAAAAAAAACTTCAATACTTATATTGTACCAGTGTTCTTATATGTTGGAGACACACTGTACTGTTAAGTTACAGGGTAGTTGTTTTGTAGCAAACTACTATTACCTAATAACACATTTTTTTCATTTTATTTGATCCAGGGAAGTTTTGCTGAGCATGCATGCTCCTGCTTGCTCATTCATACAATTACATACTTTCATGCCTCTCCGTTTGGTTTGGTTATGGTCATAGTTTCATAGTTATAATATGATGTCCACCTCTCAGATGGTCTTCCTTTGGAGGATGACCCCCACCACATCATCACAGCGGACCGGACAGGCACCTGCAGTCTCATCCTGGACGGCCTCACTGCAGAAGACTCTGGACAGTATGTGTGTTATGCTACCAGCTCCATGGGCAACGCCAGCACACTGGCCAAGGTGGTGGTGGAGGGTGAGTCCGTGGGCCAGACAGGTGTTAAGAACCTTGTCTGTAACTGAAGGTGTACGCTGTGCATGTGAGTGCTGCCACAGAGGAACATGTGATAGTTATGGCACTGTTGGTACTATTACTACTACACATTTTAAAATAAACACTGCTTTTTGCCAGTCTAAGCTTTTCCAAAGTGTAGGGGCACAGACGGCAATAAATTTGTTCTGCTCTCCAGCTCCACCCAGATTTGTGAGTCGGCTGGAGAGTGCCTGTCTGATGGAAGGAGAGGCTACCCAGTTCGTCTGCTCCACACTCACTGCTCCTTTACCACGGATCAGGTATGGAAACACAGAGCAGATATCACAAAAGAAGTTATTATAGGATTTTAGTTGGTCATTATGTGTGTCAGACATGTTCATCTTTGGGTCTGGCAGGTGGTTGAAAGACAGCCGAGAGTTGAATGACCAGCAGAAATACTATATACTGAATGACGCCCGGAGTGGAATCTTGTCTTTGACGATAATCAATCCAACAGAGGCAGATATTGGACTGTATGAGTGTGAGGTATGAACCTCAGATCTATAAAACCTGTAATGCATGTATCGAGATAATTGCGGCCATTTTCTCGTAAGATTCATCAAATATTTTGTTCTGTTTAAGCTTTGGAATGAGTTGGGCTGTGTCAAGTGCAAGGCAGGGCTGTGCCCCGCCTACATGCCACCGACTGACATTGAGACTGACCAACCGCAGGACTTGTCTCCCAAAGGTAGGACAGCCCCACCTACTCAAGGTAAATATCCTACTCAGAGGATGGGAACCCATGAGTGGTTTCCATCCTCTGGGTTTTCATATGGATGCTCCACACTTGAAGTTAGTTTAGCATCTTTTGAGGAGGGATTAAAGAAGCACATGCCATGGTCATTGTTCAGTTTCACTTCAGTCCACTTCACTTCCAATCACTTCACTTCACCCTTTGTCACATCACATCATATCACAACACGTTGCAACAATTCACTTCAATTTCCACCTCCAACCATTGCCATTCTTCATTATTTCAAGTTTGTGTTGTGCCATTTTAAGATTTTACTCACTTTTCCATTTTACACACACTCACACCATCACTTCCAACCAGTACTTCCTGTACCATTCAACATAGACACCGTACTGTAGTTCCCAACATCCACATCCATGAAAAGACATTGATACATTTATTGTATTGAATGTTTTTGTGTTTTTCATCATGTCTCCAACTTCCAGAGAGGGGATGGATTGGAACGGACTAAGTCATTTTTCTCCGTTAAATTGATCTTGGTGGTCCAAAAGTCAGTCCAACCAGTGAGGTGCAATAACTGACAGTGATTGAGACATAAATACAGTATCTATGTCTAAACACACTATAAATTACACAGTGATTTGCTATCTAAAAACATTAGCAAAAACTCATCAATCTCACATTCACATAGGATATCCAATAGAATGGAATAGATTAATGAGACCATTTAGATCAGATCATAAGTTTGAACAACTTCTGCTAAGTTTAGCAGGCTACTGTAAAAGTTGTCTCATTCACATTTATAGTTTTTCTTTGGCTTTTGGACACCAGTCGACCATTTAGTCCATCCAATCTCTTTAACCTGTTTTTCATCTTACTTCCCTCTGCCAGTCCCAAAGCAGGAAGTTCCTCACATGGACCTTTCCATGAAAGTCATCATTGTCACGGTAACAAATAACCACTCCACATCCCCTTTTTCCTCCTGCCAACGCATGCCCAAATAACTCTTCACTCCTACCAACACAAGATGGTCATGTGCTGGGCAGGTGTCCCTGTTACCCCCCTGTGGGAATGGGGACAGTCCCATGTCCTGTGGTGGGTTAGTGGGGTTACCCCCTCAAGTCTCGAGGTAAGAAATGCATTATCTCCGTCCTTGGTCTGTAAAGGTACTGTACTATCTCAGCTTTTCCTTTCCTTCTTAAGCATTTTGGTCAGGCAGTATTGTATAACATTACAGGTCAAGGCAAAATGAAAATTCCTTTAACTATATTTCAAAAAAGAAACATTTGCATTCTGTCTGAGTGGCATTTTGGTTTTCCTAGATGCAGACTCAGAGGGCTGGTCCACTGCCCTTGTGAAGAAATGGTTACAGACAGACATCAGCCCCACCTCTATTGCTAAGATGCTCTTCTCTCCTGGATACCCTGAACAGTGAGTTCAACACATCTTGGGATATCACCAAAATTGTTGCATGATGATAATTGATTGAAATAGATGAAATTGAAGGAAATTGACACCAGACATAAGCCAAATCCTGGTATATTTGTTCTTGTCTGATGGGAAAAGTTTCAATTTAACAGCCATTTTACCAGGTACCGTGTGTCACTGGGAGATACTTTTTAGTTGAGAAATCACAACTGTATGATAAAATAGTGATTTTTGGAATCCACCACCTAGTGTGGCCAATGGGTAAACAGTTGATTTCCTGCCCTTATCAATAGTATTTTTGATGTATCTTTTTTCTCTATCTCAACTTTCTCTCCAGAACTGAATGTAGCCCTGAGGAGGCAGGTGCTACCACTGCATCCGCAGGGCAGGGGCTACAGGAGCCTCTGTATTACCCAGAGGAAGAGGAGGAAGAGCTCTACATCTCAGAGTCCATGCAGGAAATTCCAGATGGTATTCTTGTCATTAAAACATAAGAGCATGACTATTATCATACTCCAAACTGTCACTAAGTGATTTCATTTCCTGTCCAGCTCCTCCCTCCATCCAGGTGCCCACTGAGGACCTGTGTGTCGAGCCCGGCCAATCAGCTACCTTTACTGCCATCATCACAGGACGGCCCACCCCACAGATACAGTGGTACAAGGTAGGAGCTCTGTAGATCAAATAGACTCAGTGTTAAGCCTTGTTGTTAGCCTTTTTAAAGCATTACTCTTTCTTCTGTGATTGGAGGATGGGGAGGAACTTTGTGCCAATGAGAATGTGGAGATAGTGCAGCATGGCGCCCGCTGCTCAGTGACCATACTGTGCCCAGAGGGTGAGGACAGTGGCATATACACCTGCTTCTCCTACAGCGACTCTGGACATGCCTCATGCCAGGCTCAGCTTACGGTGGAGGAAGGTGAGACATAATAATAAGGTCAATAACATCTTTATTTATGTAACATTGCAGCACAAAGTGCTTTACAGACCAGAATAATATCAAACAAGATGATACAGATACATGAAACAGTAAATAGAAGCAATGACAACTGTAAGAACTGTAAAAGATGAAACAAGTAAAAGAAAAACAGTGGTAATAATACATACATCAGTAAATAAAGGCAATGAGAACTGTAAGTAAGTAACAGTAAGAAGAAGCAAACTAAAATCAATAAACAGTATATTGAAGTTCTTAGCTAAATGTGCTCTGCAGTTAAGTGTATGCCTTACAAAGAGGTCGAAACAAAACCTGATAGTTGGATTAAGTATGTGCAAAACCTTAATTAATGCACCTTGGGAATGAAGCATGTCAGATGTCTAGATTGTTGTCATTCACTCCTTTTGGCCAATCCAACTGTGCAGTGCTCCACCCAGCATTCCCAGTTCAGAACCAGGTGTCTGAGCCGCTAATGTTGTGAGAATGGGATAGGAAGACTGAATGATGTCGATCCAGGTGGTTGACATGCTTCATGCACATGGACCATTTTTTGGGCATTGTTTCTCTGTAGGTCTACTGGAGTCTCAGGAGAGAGAGGTGGAGCTGGGGAAGAGGAGGAAGTTATTCTCTGTCTATGACGTCCATGAGGAAATTGGAAGGTGAACCTGTTAATCATATTCACACAGACCTCACTGGCCATTATTTCAATCAGGAGAGACTTTTAAGAGGAATGAAAGAGAATGAGAAATTTGAAGTAAGATTAAATTTATTGTGAACATATTGTGAACAGGAGGAAATAGTCTTTGGCGCTTAGACCCCGGCAGGGAATGGATCGCCATGGGAGGCGATCCAATGAATTAAGTGCTTCCGTGTATGAAGTAAATTCCCCCTGGAGCCGAGACACTGGTGGTGGTGATAATATAAGGAATGGAGAGCTCAATGTTGGGATGTCTTCATGTGAGGGAAACTTCTGATCGGAGGGTTTGATTGGAGAGGGGCAAGGCATCCACGGCTGAGGCGGTGAAGGGGTGGAGGTGGGTTGTGAAACGTCATGGAACTGAAATGACAGCTGAATGACAGCAGAGAGAGAGAACACTTTTAAAGTTTGACAGCTGACAAACGATTGGCTAAAGGCGAGCGCGTCGGGTTGTGATTGGATGGAGACAGGAATGAGCTGGTGCAGCGGGAAACTGTGCTTGTGACTTAGAAGGCATGCGTGAGGAGATAGTCTTCCTGACTGAACTTTCGCTAAGCTTCATCTCTGCTGAGATTTGATATGACCTCCATCATCTGTCTGTATTTTAGGGGTACATTTGGGGTAGTGAAGCGTGTGGTCCACAGAAGGACGGGTGAAGGCTTTGCTGCCAAGTTTCTTCCTCTGAAGAGCAGCACCAGGACCAGGGCCTTCCAGGAGAGGGACTTGCTGTCCCGTCTAGCTCACCCCAGGGTGGCCTGTCTGCTGGACTTCTTCTGCACCAGACGCACTCTGGTCCTGGTCACAGAAGTGTATCCTTCTCATCACATGTTCACTACTTTTTTCCCTCATACCGAATTTAGCTATCTGCATGTTTGACACTACAGCAATACAGCACATTACCAATAAGAGATTGGTCTGTGTTGAATTAAGAATTCCGTAACACCATTTCTAGCTGCTGCTCTCATGGACTTCTGGACCATTTACTCCTGAAGGGATCAGTCAGTGAGAGAGAGGTATAACGTTACATGTATCTTTTAGAAGTTATTATTACTATTTTTGTCTTGTGACTCAATGTATGACTCTTGACAAATATCCTGTATTTTCATTTCAGGTTCAGTTGTACATCCAGCAAATCCTAGAGGGAGTTGGTCACATTCACAGCATGAACATCTTGCATCTGGACATCAAAGTAAGGTTTTGGGCCTCTTCAACATTCTGTCATTCACTGCAGCAGTATTGCTTTTTTTTTTACATGCATTTCTTAATGCCATGTTCATTTATAATCTCTGCAGCCTGAGAATATCCTGATGGTGTATCCTCCCAGAGATGAGATCAAGATCTGTGACTTTGGCTTCTGCCAGGAAATAGACACATCCAGACACCAGTACAGCAAGTTTGGCACACCAGAGTTTGTTGCCCCTGAGATTGTTCACCTAGAACCAGTCACTATCGCCACTGATATCTGGTGAGTTGAACTAATGATCTGGCTCACTGCACGTTGCAGACCCGGGTCAGATCATATTTTCAAATTCGTTTTGTGGTTTGCTTTAGGTACCATATGGGTGGGGTACCAAATTCTGGTACTCCAAACAGGTTAAAATAATAATTTGCATCTATTATTTCACTCAGGTCGCCATCTTAGATTTAAGCCATATTCCATTGTAAACTGGAGAGCAAAAATGAGATGATAGGGCATTACAGAAATATCTTTGTTCTTTCTGTCAGGTCTGTTGGTGTTATGGCCTATCTATGGTAAGTATCACTACTTTTGATAATAGACACCCTCAGAATCAGCAATAGTACATGAAAAAGCTGTGCATTTGACTCATTAACCTTCTGTTGACGATTTACACTATGCTGTGTCTTGACAGTCTGATGTGCCGGTGCCCGTTTGTGGGTGAGACGGACCGTGCTATACTGCTGAGGGTGGGGGAAGGCACCCTGAACTGGGATGCCCCTGATGTCATGTACAGGAGCCCTGAAGCCCAGAATTTCCTCCGGATGGTCCTGCAGCCAGATCCAGAGTAAGGAACCTGTTCCACTATTAGTCTTAACAGTGCAAATCACCAGTCTGTCATATGCTTATGTGTAAAATCAGGTCTTTTTGCAGCGGTGATATAAAAGTTAATTCTGTGACAATCAATCAATCATGCCCTAACATTTACTGCCCAAAAATGCAAAGACACAATAGACAACTGTGAAATTATTTTGTTTTGTATTTATTCATATTAAGAACAGTTAATTAGAGGTATTATTTTCTCTCTGCTCAGGAAGCGGCCATCCGCCTTTGAGTGCTTGAGCCATGCATGGTTCCAGGTGAGATAAAATACAGCACCACACAACCTAGGTGTTTTAATTAAGCTTTACTGTATTCAACAATTCATCAACTCATCATACACTCAGCTCAACTAAATATATAAATCATTTTGTTGTTGTCAGGACGAACATGCGGGTGAAGACACTGATGAAATCAACACGAGGAGTTTGAAAGTCTTCATCTCAAGAAGGAAATGGCAGGTAAGTCCCCTTCTCTTGCACTGTAGCATTAATTGAAATCATACACCCCATGAAAAACATCAACAATGTCTACATCTATCGTCTGGTGCTGTGGCTTTGACCCTTGCACTCCGTATTATTGTTTGCTTGTATTGTTGGCGATGTAGGAGTTTAAGCTGATTCTACTGTTGAATTCACTGTACATCGTTTCCGACTGAGAGCGTCACTTAAATGCCTAAAAAGTAAACTAATTGTCTAATTCTCTCTTGACCAGTTTCTCTTCCATCTTTCTCCCCAGCGTTCTTTGACCTGTGTTGGTTCAGTGCTTACCCTGAGGCCCATCTCTGAGCTGCTGGACGCCCCGCTCAGGGAGACGGCAGTGACAGTCCCCCGGGAGCCGCAGGAGCACAGCAGTACTTCTTTGAGCAGTGGCTCATCGTCTGAGTACGATGAGGCTGACTCCTGGGATTTCTTCCAGCACTGCAGCCCAACTGAGGAGGAGGAGGAGACCGAGGAGGACTATGACCCTCTAATGGAGAGAGCCCAGATTCCAGAACCTTTTTCCAAACTCTGCCTAGATGTAGAGGAGGAAGAGGAAGTGACACTAGGGGAGGAAGAGGATGGAGAGATGGGTGGAAGGAGGAGTGTACTAGAGAGGAGTGTGAGCAGGCAGTCGGTCGCGTCGTCAGATGTGTCCTGCCAACACACACCTCAGAGGGAGCGTAGGGTCAGCAGGGACAGCAGTCCGTCCCTCTACCTATCTGAAGGGGACGAGGGTTCAGGGAGTGAGGGAGGTCGTATCCCCCGTGGCAGCGTCATCAGAAGCACTTTCTACAGCACCTCTCAGCAGCTTTCACCCATGTCTGCCAGACACATGACATTACGGGACAAATTCCAAGCCAAAAAGCAGGAGAGAGGCCGCAAGCCGCTCCGTAGAAGTCTTTCAGGACGCCTCAACGAGCCTCTTATCGAATATGTGGAGGATGAGCCAGAAGCCACCCGTGGCCAGAGACGGGGGTCGGTACAGCCCACCATGCAGAAGTCTTGTTCCTTTGACAGCGGAGTTGGTCTCTCCCACTCAAACTTACCCCCTCACAGGAGGAGCCGGTCTCTTGATGAGTCTCGACGATCTCCCAGCTCACCGAAGCGCACAGCGGCAGCTGAAGAAGAAGGCACTCAAAGTCTGAAGGAGGATTTCACAGATGATGAAGTGGTGGGGAAAACCTTGTTGGCACCTCCAAGTGCTGGACGGGCCACCAGAAGAAGGGGCTCTGTTGCTCCTGTACAGGGGAATCCCATGCTTGCTGCAACATCTGTTGGCTCAAGCCTCCATTCTGGAGACAGAAGAAGCCCCAGGTTGGATCAGGAACAGATGGAGGGGGACAACCTTGCTGGCTCCCAGGGTTCCCTGGCTGAATCGTTTATTATGGAGCATGGTGGCTCTGAGTCTTCCAGCAGACTTGGCTCCTGTGAGGAGCTGAGTCATGGTCATTTCACAGCCAGATACAGGTCAGGAGCGAGAGAAGGGTTTGATGACCAGGAGGAGCCTCTGATCTCACCATCCCCTTGTCCTTTCCAGCAGGTTGAGGAGGAATCTAAACCCAGGAGCCTGTTTCCCCAGGCACCGCCGCGGAACCGCACACGCTCCAACCCTAACTTATCCACAAGGAGCAACGGTCATCTGGAGAAGATCCTGTCAGTGACGCCCAGCCCCAGCCCCAGTCTCTCTTCTCTCCAGGCTCCGGAGAGGCCTCCCAGGGCCAGGGACAAGAAGGATAGCCATGGCCTCCAGAGGCATGCATCAGCTCCAGCCCTTGAAGTCAGACCACCCACAGGGAAGTCACCCAAGCTGGGACTGCTGAAGATCTTCCGCAGGCAGTCCTGGACTGGCCATTCCTACTCCCAGCTGGAGAACACAGGGTTGGGTCCCACACTAGGAGAGATCATGAAGCCGGACACCCCCACCATGTCTCTGAGGAAGAAGATGAGAGCTTCAGCCTCCAGCCTGACCAAGCTCTTTACCAGGTCCTCTAGTAAGGAGGACTTGAGTAAAGGTGAGCTATTGCTAGTCATGTTCATTTTATATTATCCTGAAGCAAGAAATTCTGTTCACCAGCATCCACATTGAGAGAGAAATTAGCAACATGACAATGATCCTAGTTTGTAGCATTGTAATACTACGGACGTACTGTATAGAGTGCGTACTCTATAGGGTACATTTTGACAATTACTGTATCCAGTCTAATGTTTACTTCTTTCGGGGTTGTATGTCCTTTGTCACAGGGCCAATAGTGAAAGGATCAACTCCCATCCCACCTGACAGAGAGCGTGGCACTGGTCTTGAGAGCCCAAAAAAGAAGGCCTCTAAACTCTTGTCCTCCTTCAAAATACCTGCATTCAAGAAGACTAAAGGTAAAAAATAAGCTACATTCTGTGCCCTATCTATTTCCACTCCAAAATGGCCTGAAAGTCTTTATTTAGCTACAAACCTAGTTCTGTGTCTATGTGCTGCTGTCGCCCCTCTTTCCAGACCAGCCAGTCCGTCCCAGCAGGCCTGATGGAATCCAGTTGGAAGGAGGTGGAGTCCTGCTGGTGTGGAGGCCAACCCAGTCCAGTGACCCCGCTGTTTACTGTGTACAGTACTGCACAGAAGGTGGGTGACAGAGATGATACAGCAGCATAGAAATGACAAACACGAAAAATGACAGCTTGTGCTAAGATAAGATTAACCAGATTTGTTGTCTATGTTAGACATATTAAAAGGTCCTATTATCAGGAATTTATATTTTCCTGTATTACATTTAAAATTACTGCATTTTCAAAAATCTATCCTTTTTAACCGGGCAGTTTTGGACAACGCATTACAACTGGACTTGGCCTTGACTGGTTCCCTCAATAAACTATTATCAAAATCACTCCAATCAGGCAAGTTTACAGCATCTGAACTGACCGAAATCCTCCACTCAGCGGGTTTACATCATTTCAATTAGAGGAGCTGGTGTTGTCGACCAATCAGGCTCCAGTATTGACCCGTTCTGCCTGTGAGGACTAGTCTTCAGTTTCATTCAATAAACTAATCTACATTTATTTCCAAGACATGAAGAACACTAAATAATAACAAAACTAAATAATATAAGACATTTAAGTCTATGTTAAATTTACATATACTGTAGGTACATGAAAGAGACGAATATTTGCTACCCCCCCCGTATGTTGTTTGTAATAGGTCTTGACTGCTTGATATCACTGCTAAGCCATATTTGAATC
Organism: Beryx splendens; assembly: GCA_900312565.1. Classification (NCBI taxonomy): domain Eukaryota; kingdom Metazoa; phylum Chordata; class Actinopteri; order Beryciformes; family Berycidae; genus Beryx; species Beryx splendens. Next base: position 17,857 of record OMOV01095055.1, read on the forward strand.
TACTTTAAGAGCAACAGTACAGAAGAGTACAGAGTGCAGAATGGATTTCACAGTTAATCTGGTATGTGTTGTGCCCCCTCAGGTGGGGAATGGAGGGTCCTGTCAGAGGAGGTGACAGACAGCTGTTTTGTGGTGAAGGACTTACCCAGAGGAGCCTCTTACGTGTTCAGGGTGGGCTGCCTCACCAAGACGGGAGCAGGACCTTTCAGCGACGCCTCACCACCTGTTGTCATGGCTACGCATCCTGAAGGCAAGGAAAGATAATTTGTTTGAATTTACACAATATGCACAATACAATACAGTACGATAGACAGTACAATACACAATAGATACTATATGGATGGTTACAATATCCTCTCTTGAATCTACTCTGTTGTACAGAGACTCACGCTCCCCTCATCCAGACTGAGTCCCCGGGGTCAAAGGTGGGTGGGTCAGGACAACAGCCAACACACAAGACCTACAGCTTCCTCTCTGAGATCAACAGGTAGGGTTCTCATGAACGAATGTTGCTCTAAAATGACAATGTACTTTCATGCTTTCAAACAGGTTTGCAGCTATAGCTTGTCTTTCCTCCATAATGACCAAAAAACGTGTAACTGCTATTTATTTATATCTATTTGTTTTTTCTTGATATTATTTCTTAGCTTTATGTTTGAACTCGGGTTTAAGCAATATGGGTTTTTGAAGGCCGATACAGATACAGATTATTGTATTGAAGCTGCTGATATTTTGTGCCCATATCCTTTACCATGGAAAAAAAAAAAAAAAAACTCTTAACAGGGTGGAAAAAGGTCATAAACAACATTTAAACCATCATGTGGCACTAAAGTAAAACCCATAATATTGCCTTACAACTTTTCTCTCTCCCTCTCTCTTTTTGTCTCTCCCAGGGGTCGTTTCAGCGTATTAATCCAGTGTAGTGATGTGCAGAGCAGGCACGTGTTTGCTGCCAAGATCACTCCTTACCAGGCAGAGCAGAGGCAGATGGTGCTGAGGGAGTACCAGCTGCTAAAGAGGCTTCACCACCCCCACCTGGTCCAGCTGCACACCGCCTACATCACCCCCTGCTACCTGGTGTTGGTGGAGGAGCTCTGTCCCGGAAAGGAGCTGCTCCACAGCCTGGCTGGACGGTAAACAAAGACTCAAGAAACTGAGAAACTAAAACCTGGGTTTCATATCCATAGAAATCCATAGGCACACAAAGGCATTTCTTGAGAAATATCTTCTATGTGCAGAAGTGAACAACAGTGAGTGCTTGTACCTTTTTCTTTTGAAAGGTAAATAATACTAGGCATAATACAACTGCAGAAATTCACAGAAAATCACTTGTTAATACACATGCAAGCTCTAGTAGATTTTATCAAGGCCTCCAAATTAAGCCTGTTTTTCATCCCCTTATTTCTCCTAAGGGACCTTTAGGAGAAATAGCCCAGACTGAACTCAAACACTGTATGATTCCAAAATGAGAAGCTGCAGTTCGTCTCAGGAGATCAGAAAAATATGGAAGTGGGCAACAAATGATTCCTATGGGACGCTGCCCAAATTAGCGCCCACAGGGCAAATCTGGCCACCCACAAAACACTTTTTGCCACTTTAAAGAGAGAATGATAGAAGACAATGTATTTGGTCTATTTTGATACAGTTTAATCACATTTGAGGAGTAATTTTGAGATAACTTGCATATTACAGGGTAAGTTAATAAACACTGTGATTACAAAGGGCCTAGAAGATGCTAATGGCCACTTGCTACATCAATAATCAGATTGTTTTTGTCCCACAACCCATTATCTATATTACATTTCAGTCTTATGTTTAAAAAAAAGTATGTTTGAGTAACCCTAAACCATTTACTGGAGATAATTAAGCTTCACAAACATGCCTGTCTGTGTTCGTCCCCTCTCAGAGATCTGTATGCAGAGACACACGTTGCGGAGCTGCTGGTTCAGATCCTGAGTGCCGTCGACTACCTTCACAGCCGCCGAGTCGTCCACCTGGACCTGAAGTCTGACAACATGCTGGTGAGCGACCGCAACCAGCTGAAGATCGTTGACTTGGGCTCGGCTCAGTCCTTCACACCTGGCCAGCCGCTCAACGTAGAGCACATCCAGGGCCTGTCGGAAAGCAAAGGTATTTCTCAAATGATGTTTTAAATGATGAATTATTTTGATAACTACTTTGATTTTGAAGCTGTAGATTCCTTAAATGTACTGAACCCCTTTTTGGGTGTCATGACCTCCAACAGAATGCACCAGCAAAGGTACACTGTCTTCAACGGAGGACGGATTGATGGATGGAAATAGCTCAGCCTAACCTCAGCCTAACCTCACCACCACCTCATGCTCAGTTGATCCTAGCTACCATAGCCTAACAAACACCTAAGTCCATTTTCTTATCTTTTTTTTTTTTTACCCATTTCTTACTGATTTTAATCATCTTCCTAGTAAATAAAATTCACCATATGAGTGAATATGGCATTGCCAGCAATAGCAGAACTCTTTATGAAGAATGTCCTCTCCTCTGTCTGTCTGTTTCGTCAGGTTACATCGTCCTTCCCAAAGCTCCAGAAATCCTGGAAGGACAAGGCGTCGGGCCTGAGACAGACATCTGGGCTGTTGGAGTTCTGGCCTTCATCATGTGAGTTTAGAAATGCTTGTTGAATACACTAAATATTATTAAAGCTTGTCGGTGTAAAATCCTACAAAGATTATGAGATATCTGTGAAATGATAAAGGTGACGCATAGTCTTGAAAAATGTCAGACCAAATTATAGGACTTTTTTTTTTTAAGATAGCAAAATTATAACACTTCTGCAGATTGAATCCTCCATAATTTAAACATATTGAGCGATGAACATTAGATAGCGATTGTTTTCTGGCTTAGGAATGCAGGTTGATTAGTTGAACACACTAAATGATATTAATGCTCGTTGGTGTAAAATCATGCTATTTAAAATAAAAAAATCATTCCAAAATGAGAGAATCATCATTTGATAAAGGTGATGCCTACTCTAACAAAATGATTGACAGCACATCAGAACATATCATAGCACTTTCTTGAAGGATAGGCTATACACTGCAAATTCTCAAGCGTTAATAAATATTGATTAGACTCACTGGCAGTGTTGGTTTACTGTATAAGTAACACTTATACGGAATGAATCCTCCATAACTTAGAGATATTGAATGATGAATTTTAGATGATTTTAGGTGATTCTTTTTTTTGGGGGGGGGACTGAACTCTTCTTTGTTGTCCAGGTTGAGCGCAGACAGCCCGTTCCACGCAGACCTCAGCTGGGAGCGAGACAGAAACATCAGGAAAGGGAAGATCCAGTTTGGACGCTGTTACCCCGGACTGTCAGAGGGAGCCATAAACTTCATGAAGAGTAGTCTGAATAACAAAGCCTGGTGAGCGCCTATATGGTTACAGTCTGCCTGGCTGTTAACTAAATATAACCGCACACTGACTGCATTCAAGCTCCCACTACTTTATAAAGTTTCAACCAAACATTATGAGTGCAAATTGTTGTATTTATTAGTGGATTAGGAATCCAGTGTTTTTGTTGCATTAGTCTAATTTTAGGACTGAAAGTGTTGGATGTGCACACTTCCACTCTTGAAATCTTAGCAATCCAGCACCAGATCACAATGTATGTTTTCTCCTCCTAGAGGTTATGATAAAACAACTCAAATGCTTTATTGGGTTTTTTTTGTCCAGGGGGAGACCCACAGCAGCGGAGAGTCTCCAGAACCCATGGGTGCGTGGCCATCTCACCCCCACCAAACGCAGAGACTCCATGGTGTGTTTCTCCACAGACAAGCTCAAAGCTTACCTCAAGGAGAGGGAGGCCAAACGAGACCAGGGCTGCACCAAGCTTCAGGGTCCCTTCTTCCAGTGAGGCGAAGAAACCCAAAACAGTAGGATTTGCTTTCATCAGCAGAGTTTCCTGAAACGATGTTGGCCTTATAAATCTCATCTCAGCTGAATTCAGTTCCAGTTGTTTCTGTGTGGCTCTTTGCTGGCTAGCTGGAGCCAGGTCAGATAGTTAGAATTGTTATAATATCCTCTGATTATGAAGATGTGATGTGTCTTAATAACTGTTCAAAGTGTACATATACAGTTGGCTGTATATGTCCGAGTGTGCTGCATTTTCTTGCTTTGGTTTTTATGGAAACATATCAGGGATAAGATTTGATCTATGCAATGAGTGCATACTGTTGCATGAGTTGTAAAGTCTGATGCTGTGATTCGAGAAACTATTTTGTTTTTGCTTCTTTGCTACAGTGCCAGACAGGTGCACATTTTTTGCCTTATGCTGGCTGTGATATTACAAAGTGACAAATGTTTGCATCTTCTTTAGGTATAAACCAGGTATCTCTGAGTGATTTATTATTTGCAGATTTACATGTTCTGCCATATGGTTATAATGTATAAATGGAGAAAATAGCTTAGAAGAAAACTTAGTTTCATAATACTAATATATGGTCGCCGACCCACCTGAAGGGCTTACTGAATGAGAGACTAATTAAACTGCACAGAAGTGATCGATCATTGTCCCCATATCATTTATTCAACTCCAGTTGCATACAAACACACAAACATACATGCAAATCTTTTCAGTGCAACACAAACAGGGATCTGATCTCAGGTGCACAGACTTCCTGCATGTGATCTTTGAATGATATGCAGCATGTGAGCTTGAGTCCTTTCCCTTTCAGTTACATATCATATTCATTCACAAATATTATTCAAATAGTATAATATTCAACAATAAGGTCAACTACCGGTATGTGTGTATTTATTTCTACAATGTCAGAAACTACTAGTAGGACAAATAACTTAAAGTGTGATAGAAATTTCACAGATGTACACAGATTTTTCACAGTTTTATGAACAATCTGACTATTTTGCGCTTTGTCCTGTATATGACTGGAGATATCGGCGTGCGCTCACAGTACTCCACACTTTAGGTTCGGGCAGTGCAACACAGAACCTTTTGATTATAAAGACAAAATGTAGCATCAGTTTTGGCAGTGGTTCCTAGTGTTTTTTTCACATGGCAGTTGAGCCAGTTGGCAGAAGTGTATGGGGTGGGGTGCTCAGGTGTGTAGCGGTCTATTCCCTAGCCTCCAACACGGGGGACCCGGGTTCGCACCCCCGTGTTACCGCCGGCTTGGTCGGGCGTTCCTACAGACACAATTGGCCGTGTCTGCGGGTGGGAAGCCGGATAGGGGTTTGTGTCCTGGTCGCTGCACTAGCGCCTCCTCTGGTCGGTCGGGGCACCTGTTCGGAGGGGAGGGGAAGTGGGAGGAATAACGTGTTCCTCCGCACACGCTAGGTCCTCCCGGTGAAACTCGGGAAAAGAAGTGGCTGG
>OMOV01095057.1:0-30257 GCA_900312565.1 Beryx splendens
TCGAGGGATATATCACCCTGGAAGAGAGAAAGAGGACTAGCGACAACAGCTTCCCCCTGATAGGGTGGACATCACACGCACACAGACACACACACTCACACACACACACAGACACACACACACACACACACACATACGTGCACGCACACATGCATACACATAATGTACATACACACACACACACGTACATGCCTAGCTCCAAGACACCGCCCTTACACAGATGCATCTTCTAACCTCGTTGCCTCTCTCTGGCTTCTCTACTTGGACTAGTTTGTCTGATTCTCTCCATCTCGCTGACTCTCTACTCTTTTACTGTAAAGATTCACTTTTTGATAAAGTCACTTTTTGACCAACCTCTCAAATAGCAGAGGTATCATACAGCAGCATTTTTAGAAGTTGTGGGATGGACTCTTAAAATATCCACTGTATTCCAAGATATGATATCTGTACTTTGCTATTCGTGTGGATACTCTTGAATGATGATGATTAACTGTCCATTTCTCTTCCCTCCACAGACTCCCAGCCCAGTCCCAGCCAAGAAATCCAAGTTGGACAAACCACAATCCCCAACAGCTGACAAGGTCAAGCAACCTGAGTGGCTGCAATCCCTGTCAAAGTCTGCAAACAAGGTTTGTATGCTGTGTCCTTGTTGTTGGTGTGAAACATGATTTGTTGTAAAGTTCAACGGTTGTGGGGGTCATAGAAAGTCCGTGTCCTTCTGAATCATCACGTTATCATCAATGTATAACCTCTTGTCATTCAGTCAGTTAAATGAAGAGGGGCCTTTCCAGTTCCTTTGTCTCAGTTGATTTAATGTTCTGGTTGTAGTTTACTGAGAGGTTTTCCAATCTTCTTGTTTTGTTGTTGTTCCAGGACCTGAAACAGGTCCAGCTGAAACAGAGGGCCTCTGCATTCCGCCCCTGGTCGCCCAAAACAGCAGAAAAGGAGAAACCTACCACCCAGAATGAGATGGAGAGGTAAAGTAAAGTTCTCACAGTTTCAGACTAAAAGAGACAATATCTGTTTTACAGAGCTTGTAGTCAGTGAACTTGATGTACCTGTATTTCTTGTACAGATCCAACTCAAAGAGTCAGGAGACCTTGTTGGTTCCCAATCTGACACAAACTCCGCTGGCCTACCACAGAGAGGAGCCCTCTCTGGTCCATCCCAGGGACAGCCATGCCCCAGGCAGGGGGCCTGCAGCCATTCCCAGGCCGCCACAGGGGCTGCATAATGGAGACTCAAAACCCGCACCGAACCCTGCGCCCCCCAATACCACCAACGGTGTCGAGGACATGGACACAGATGGAGAGATTGATGTGGATGACTGTGATGATTGTGAGTAGTGATCATCATTATTGGGACATTTGTATGCTACTCTAACACATTATGGTATAGAAAACATGGACTTTGAAGTTAGAATTATTATCATAGAGTAAGCTGTAACAGCAACAAGCCATTGCAGAACTGGTTTAGAGTGATTCCTGTGCAATTTCGCCATCTGGTGTCTCATTTAAGAAGTACACTAGAAATGACCATCTCAATTGGCTTGTCTGTGGGGATTTTGCTTTTTTTGCCATATAAACCACAGCAGGTTAACCTATTTTCAGTCAAATAAATTATTTACTATTCTAGCATTATCAAAATACTATACAGAAGGATTATTATCAGTAGTATTTCCTTTCAAATGTTTTGCAGTAGTGGTGGTTGGGGGTAATTTTAGATTTATTTTATTGTGAAAAAAACATTAATGTTAACGATTGACCCTCTACTCATTTGGTAGGGAAATAGTTGTGAATGTCAATAATCTTTTATTTCTCATAAGGTTAATATTTTCTCTAGCAGTTATTTATTGTTTTCATAATATGGGCATTTGAGACTGTAATAAAGATAGACTTGACTTGGTAGTTTGTCACTGCAGTAGCCCACCTTTGTATAATATACAGTATATTGTGAAAACAATGCCAGAGCATCCTGTCCTAATAATGTTATATCTCTGTCCCTCAGGCCCGGTGCCAGCTTCCTCCCTGGCATCACCTCCCTCAGCCTGCCCCAGTGTGTCTCAAACCATTGTCCCCCGGCCTCAGGAGGGGCCTGGCTGGCTGTCAGGGGGCCCCTGCCCCGAGGTGGACTCCCTGAGGCAGATGCTGTACGGAGGCCTGGACACCAAAGAGGCCCGGGAAAAGCTCCTGCAGGAGATCGTCAGGATGAGAGTGAAGCAGGAGGAAAAGCTGGCAGCCGCCTTGCAAGCTAAACGCAGCCTTCAGCAGGTATCACAGTCCATCCAACTAAGATACTATGTGGAAAAACAAAGATGTGTAACTGCCTTGCAATGGCAACAATGTTTCAGTTCATGACTTTTCACATAATGTTGTAATAAACATGAAATAATTCTGATGTCCTCACAGGAATTGGAGTTTGTGCGGGTGGCTAAGAAAGGCCGTCTTCGTGACGCTATCGAAGCCAAGCGCAACCTGCGAAAGGAGATTGAGCGCCTTCGCATGGATTGGGAGAGGAAGATGAGGGAGGCGGAGGAGTCTTGTGGGCGGCTGAAGAGAGAGTTGGAGAGGGAGAGACAGCTGCGTGTTTGTGACAAAGGCTGTGAGGCTGAGCGTCTTCGCGCCAAGTACTCCACTCAGGTAAGAAGCTGCCAAGATGCCTGAGATCCCTAAAACGAATAGCAACGCTGATAGTGGTGCCCCAAGAAAGTGATGTGTTTATTCCTGGCTGTTGTTTGTGTTTTGTTTGTTACTGACTGCTCTGTGTATTCGGTTGTGTTGTGCAGATCGAGGAGCTGCATGTGCAGCTGCAGCAAGCAGAAGCCGACCGCGAGCAGCTGAGGCTGGAGCTCCAGCAGGAGAGAGAGGCTCGGCAGAGTCTGGAGAGTGTCGTTAAAGACCTGCAAACCCAGCTGGCCCAGCAGGAAGACAGCAGCGCTCCTGGAGACTCCCAGGACACGAACACAGACACACACAGACAGATCACACAGCACACCAACGGATCCTAAACTTGCACATTCAAAACCGGAGGAAGAGACTCAATACAAAAGAGAGTGGTTGAGGACTTTGTTGCACCTCTTATTAGGGAAAAGAAATTCAGCAAAATGCTATTGGCAAAGGCAGTTCTATAGAGGAAAAAGCATCTGTCATTGGTATGATAGAAATCATCAATTATTGTGACAATATATGAATTTTATGAAACGAACTGGAAAGTAGCATGATGTCTGAGCATGTTGTAGAGCGTGAAATAAGAAAGACTTCTTCAGTGATGAACACATCTCTCAAGTGACTTCAGAGCCCTCGGTTAGATACCCGACGCTGTTCAAGGATTTTATTTTGGTATAAGCTATTCTAAGATGTGCAAATATAGCCACATAACATTACTTGAATATGAAGGGAAGAAACAAGTTGTACTTGGTGTAACATGACATGACAGTAGACAATGAAACTTTTTTTGGTGCCACAAAATATCGGTACACTCAAAGGTGTCATTGCAAACCACTGGAAACAAAGGACACCAGTTTACCACTATTTACTTTTAATATCAGCTTGCTTTTTATATCTGTTTAGAGGATGTACTTTTTAAGAAATGTTGCTTGCGCAGCACTGTTATTCCACAGGCAAGACTCATAAAAAACATCCATATACAAACATGTACGCATGTATACCAGCTTGTCTACCTTTTGTATTTTCTAAAGCCTGAAGTATTGGAGATTATGTGGACTGTCTTCTTGTCCACCACTGTTTTACTCTTAGATATTTTATGGAAGTGTTACTTTTTAATATTCTGACACAACTTAAATTGTTGATTGAGTATTATGTTTTACAATATTGTTTTTGCAACCAAACCATGTGACAAATAACAAATGTTCTTGCCCATATTTAGTGAGTTGTGCAGGTAAGTCTATCATTGCCCTCCTAAAAAAAAGAAAAAAAAGAAAAAAGAAAGAAACTTCAATAGCTGTTTGTTTATGTTGAATTGCGGTACTTCTGATTTTCTATTGAGTATTGTAAAATAATTTATATTCTATAATAATTTGCTGCCTATCAACAGAAAACATTCATTTTTAGTCACTGGTTTTAGGGCTCTTAAATCAATAAATGCTGTTTATATGAACAACATTTCTACATATATACAAAATATGGATATATATTTTTTTACTTTAAGAAAAGGAATTGCACTTTTTAAAAAAAGAAACTTGCATTGTGCATTTTACTCCCTGTTACATTTTTCAAATCTCAAGTGAACATGAACTTGGAATTTAACACACTTTCCCTCTGATGTAAATACAATGATATTGTAAATAAGATATTTGTTGGTATGTTTGCTTGCTCCAGACTTAAATTGATTATGAATATTATTTTTTGCTCTTACTTGAAACCAAAAAGAGACTCTATATTTGGATTTACAAAATTGTAGTTTCCTTGTTGTACCCTTGAGTATCATTGCAATCACATGCAGGGCATTTACCAGAACGGATGGACTTGTTTGTTTAAACAAGGAGGATGAAACCACCGTTGGTCAGTAGCTTGACCTATCAGTGTTTTTTGTGAGATTGACACACTAATAGAATATTATACCTTTCCCCTTTATTTTCTTTATTTGAGAAGATCATTATTGTTTGATGAATTATAAGGTATATATTAAACCACAGACCAAAAACTTAAAAATGGAATTGAAATCTCTGCACCTGCTCCTTCATTAGGCTTCCCAGCTAAAGTTCCCAGTTAGATAGAAGAATAGAAATGACACCTTCCATGGTTTAAACTTTAGGTGCTCTCATATATTTTAGACAAAAATCACTTTTATGTCTTATCATTATTATACCCTTGCTGAATATTTGTTGGGTACAATGTAATAGCAATATCCATTTTGTTAGCTGATGCTGTTGTAGTTTTGGTTTGGAAGTGGGGTTTCACTTTGCCGCTTGTTTCAATGTTTTCTTTTCCTTTGGAAAACCTGTATAATACCCATTAAAATCAAATCAATCCTACAGTATTTCTGCGAGTGTTTTCATATCACCACTGTGGACATAGTGTGTGTGTGAGTGTGTGTGTGTGCGTGCGTGCATGTGTGTGTTTAACTGACAGATATTGATTTCAGACCCAGATTTATTTTCTCAAAAATTATAACAAAAATAAATCTGACATATGTTGCTGCTTGTTTGGATTGGAAAAGGAACGAAAATAGTTGAAATATGATTTAATGTAAGATATGTTCAATTTATTATATTAAACAATATCATTTACTGAATGTGTATAACAAAGGGCATAATAAGGATATATGTATGTGTGAGTTGCGTGTGCAATATGATTGCCTCTAGGGGGAAATCATCACACACAGTTGAATGATACTTCCAACTTGATTGATCTTTTGATGCCAATTGTGCCAATCTGACTACAGTCTTGCATTATCTACATATGGTACTGGTTTATGAAATCTACCATAGTTTCTATATTATAATAAGCACAAGCGGTTACATGAATATTCCTAACCATCCCATCCCACCCTCTTCTCTTTTCCTCAGAGGCTTATTGGTTGCGTGAAAATCCCTCCATGAAAGCAAGGCTGAAGCCTCACTCCAGGATTAGGCTACAGCTTGAGGAAGATTTAGTGACTGACACATGTTGTTCACTTCCTCTCCACGAGCCTTCTCTCAGCGCAGAAAACAAATAAGGAAAACCCGTCAGGTCTAATGGCTGCATAGGCCTCTACGCTGGAACACTGGGCGGAGGATGACAAGAAATGGACCCTCGAAAAAGGGTTCTCTGATCCATGTGGGAAGACTTTAACTGGAAGAGGTGGATATGTTGATGCTGACACTTTCAAAGCTGCATGAAAGAAGCTGCGAGATAAAACGTATTTTGCTGAAGAGCCCAACAGAGTGAGGGGAAGGGCCGAAGGAGGGTTGATGTCCTGTGAAGGGGACAGGAGGGCTGGACCCAAATGTACAGTGCAGGAATGAACAGCGCCACAGCTATGGCACCTCTGTCTCCAGGGCTGAGCAGCACCCCACCAATGGCTTCCCTGTCACCCGTGAAGAGCACCTTTCAGTCATTGGGGTCCTTGTCACCGGGAATGTTTTGCCCCTCTCTCTCCAAGGGCTCCTCATCCCAGGGGAAGCAGCACTCAAGCCTCTTGAAGTCGCCCTCCCCGTCCATCATGACTTCCCCAAAGCTGTGGCAGAAATCCTCCATCTCCAGGCTTGCAGAGGAGTTTTTCTGGATTGGTGGAAGTGTGGTCGCACAGCCTAAGTGGAGATTGGGTCAGATAGGTAAGACAGTACTCATTATTGCATTTGTCCTGTTCTTCTAATACTCCCAGGAGAGTGTGAACTGATTGTTTAGCAGAAGTTTCTAGGTACAGTTCACTGCTAACTGAAGTGGGAATTTTAATTCTTCCTCTGTTAGCATCCAGACCTGCTGAGCCTGAAATTAATATGATATTGTAAGACAAGGACACATGAATTTGGAACTTAAAAAATAGTGTTATCATTCAGGTGGTCTCCAAAATGTTGGATTGCCCAGTATTAGGCTACAGAGTGAAAATGCGGGGAAGTGTGTGAGTAGCTAACGGGCATATGGACACTAGACAATCCTTTGGGATTAGCCTGAATGATGTGCCAGGTTGCGTCACGTGCATCTGAGCTTCAGATTACAAACAGAGGTTACCTGCTCTCACCTCAAAAACAGCCATCCAAAACAGAACAAAACAAAGCAAAACAAACACCAGCTCACCATGAAGAAGAATAGTCTCAATGCTTGTGAAAAACTGATGAATTTCACATGCTATGCTTTCACATGCTAGAACTATGTGCACACAATGCACAAGATGAAAGTATTGGCTGCATACTGAGTGTCTATAAATTAGTGTCAGGGGAAATGATTTTAATCAGTGTTTCTATTGATAATTCATGGATTTGCTTTTTAGACAATGATCCTTTTCAGGGTTGTGTATCTTTTCCTTCAGTTATCATTAACATATACAGCTACTTAGCCCCCTGTGTGACGTAGCCTATAATCTCATAAACAACTGCTTGGTGGTAAACCTCTACTTGTCTAGGCCACTGATCAGGGAAACCCCATAGGATTTCTTTGGGCTTTTCCTTATGTCTTCCTGGAGAAGAATGCAAGTCATATTTCAAACATTTCCACCTACAAAGATACTATGAGCAATAACAATTGTGCACATTGATGAAAATAATTCGGGGGGGGGGGGAGACTAAGCTGCGCAATGACATGCTATGTTTTGGAAAAATAATTTAACTGTGAAGATAACTGAAGATATTCTATTCTATTACATTATACACATTGTACATTTTATATGCACAGGGCCCCTCTAATGTTGGCAGTAGACATATAATAATGTGATGAACCCAGTGTGCTTCTGTCAAGCTTGAAAAATAAAGAGGACCAGGTGCTCGACTCTGGATAGATAATATAATGTGTAACATTTAATTTATGTGCTCAGTATCTGTCATGTTCTCCAATCCCTTGTGTGACCCTGCAGTGGAGAGGTGTATGTGTACCATGCAGACGGGCACCCAGATGACCAAAATGAAGGGGAAGAAGAAAGGACTGGTCCGATTCTTTTACCTGGATGAACACAAGTCTTGCATCCGGTGGCGGCCCTCCAGAAAACATGACAAGGCTAAAAGTGAGCCATATAAATATATTTCTTTCACAGAGCCGACTAGCTACAGCTGGTGTTTTGCTAGAGGATCTCTTGGTTCTGTTTTTGATCTGGCCCTGGCAATGAACTGATTCAGATCTACTACTGCAGGCAAGGGAGCACTAAAGCCAATTACCATCCCTAATTGTCAAATTAGGCCTAACAACAATTAGGAAGGGGTAGAAAATAGATTGAATTCCCTTTTTATGCTCCATGAGGCTATATCAACATGTATATGTGTAGAGGATTACAAATGTACACAGAAATTTTAACCGGTGGTTCAACAAGTAGAGGGTGGAGGCACCCAGTGAATTTGACTGGAGCAGGATGAAGAGATTTGAATGACTATCCCAAAATATTTCTTGATTTCTCGAACATTTCTTTTTTCAGTAACTATCGATTCCATCCACGAAGTGTGTGAGGGGAAAAAGTCAGAGATCTTCCAGCGGTACGCAGACAACCGCTTCGACCCCAACTGCTGCTTCAGTATTTACTATGGGGACCGTGTGAAGTCTCTTGACCTGGTCTCCACCAATGGAGAGGAGGCCCGCACCTGGATCACTGGACTTAAATACCTCATGGCGGGTATCAGTGACGAAGACAGTTTGGCCAGGAGACAACGTACCCGCGATCAATATCCTTTACTCTGCCATTTGGTCACTCCATCCATATGATTAGCTATTATACATATACTGACTATTTTCCTGTGAAGTGATGGTGAACACTTCCTAAATTTCTTCCTTAGCCCATTTCTATAGAGCAACAAAAGTGAGAATAACAGTCATCCCATAACGGAGCAATACATGTGAACTGATTCATCAGTCTACATCATTGTTGTGTTCAGCCTTAACTCCGGCCTTACATGGTTAAAGCAGACCTTCTCTGAAGCAGACAAAAATGGGGATGGCACTCTAAGCATTGGAGAAGTTCATCTGCTGCTCCACAAACTCAACGTTAATTTACCCAAGCAGAAAGTCAGAGAGATGTTTCAAGTAAGATCTTATATCTCTTAACGGTAAATATATATATATTGCCAAAGATTAAATGCACATGACCTATCGAAGCAACCCCTGGGCTTGTTTAATGCTTTGGCTATGTACTGCATCTGCCTTCGTAAAGCTAATATTTACCTGTTGGAAATGTTGCATTATTGCATTCCTATGCTAAATTACATGGCTACAAAAACTAAATTTGTGATTTGATTGATGATTTCATTAATGGTTCCACTTGAGTAATATATATAGCTGAATCAGTAATGAGATGCTAAAAAAATAGATGGTTTGTATTGTTTGATATGATAAGACACAGTAACACAAAACGATTAGTGCATGCCATGTAGCACAAAATGTTTCAAACCCGGAAAGAGAAAGGAATTATCCAGACTTTGAACATATGCAACAAGGGGAAAGGAGGTTAAAGATCCTTACAAGCTGATCTTTGCTGAAGGGGACCAGTTCCAGTGTCACACCTTTCAAGTCATAGAAGCAGTGAGAGATGCAGGCAGAGATATACAGAGACAGCGAGAAATAGTCAGTATACGTTGCCAGGACAGTGCAGGAGAATGCCACAGGAAGGCCATATGGCCACCACTGAACAGATGGCTTAGTTGCACTGCAATATTGCATTAGTTCAGTAGCTCAGTGTCTCCCCCTCCCTCCGATCCATGATGATGTACTGTCTATAATACATAAGTTCCATTACCTTGGTTGGTGATATAGACATATCCTTCAGATAGACATATGGTACATACTATATTATACATACATATTATACATATTATCTACAGTATAAATATGTTGTGATATATACTCTTAATTGTTTAGTTCTTTGATAGAGTAGTTATCTCAAACCACACATACGGAGTCGTTTATTTCTTGCTCCTACAATGCTTTTTGTCTCCATCCACAGCAAGCAGACACAGACGAGAATCAGGGCTCACTGGGGTTTGACGAGTTCTGTTCCTTCTATAAGATGATCTCCACACGCCGAGACCTCTACCTGATCATGATCTCCTACAGCAATCAAAAAGAATTCATGGATCTAAACGACCTGGCCCATTTTATGGAAAATGAACAGAAGGTAGAACAGAATGGGAAAAAAGAGAAATCATCCTGACCTGTCATGGCAGGAGATAGATCGCCTAGTTTGTGTATTTAATTTATGTGTATGTGTAAAATACTGGGGCAATCAAACCAGAAGATGACAACATAATTGTATACTTGACTCCTGTGATTTTTTCTTTTACAGATGGGAGGCATAACCAGAGAGCATCTTGTCGAGATAGTGGCCCAGTTTGAGCCGTGTCCCGAGAACCTGCAGCGTATGGTGCTGGGTATTGATGGTACAGTATGGGGCACTTGCTTATAGAACAACTCTGAAACATCATGACTATCAACAACAAGTAGACAACTTGTTCTAATCTGCACCTTCCTTCAGGTTTTACCAATTACATGCGGAGTCCTGCGGGTGACATCTTCAACCCGGAGCACAATCAGGTGAACCAGGACATGACTCAGCCTCTGACTAACTACTACATCGCCTCGTCCCACAACACCTACCTGACAGGAGACCAGCTGCTCTCTCAGTCCAGAGTGGAAATGTACGCCTATGTTCTGCAGACTGGCTGCCGCTGTGTGGAGGGTAAGGCTCTGCAAAATCACAGCTTCAACTCTCTTTACTGGCATGTCATGATGATACGATATATACTGTATCATATAAGGCAAGCTACTGATCTTTACCTCTTCTTTGTTTCTTTCTTTCTTTCGGCATTTATTTCTGCTGTTCTTTCCACAATCCTCTCTTGCATTTCTGTCTGTCTTTCTATCTGTCCTCTCTCAGTGGACTGCTGGGATGGGCCAGACGGGGAGCCCATTATTCATCATGGTTACACTTTGACATCAAAGATCCTCTTCAAAGATGTTATTGAAACAATTAACAAATATGCCTTCACAAAATCACAGTAAGTGCTCCTGGGACAATTTATTCTGATCTGACACTGATATATTTTCTCAAACAGTTGAATAGCAGCATGCTGGTGTGCCATGCTGATTCATGTATCATGGTGGCAAAATGAATTCCAGGTCTGCTGTGTATTGTTGCTCCATTGCCAGGTACCCAGTGATTTTGTCCATAGAGAACCACTGCTCTGTGCCTCAGCAGAAGAAGATGGCTCAGTATCTCTCAGAGGTGCTGCAGGACAAACTGGACCTGTCCACTGTCAACGTGAATGAATGCAAGAAGCTGCCCTCGCCTGAGCACCTGAAAGGAAAAATTTTAGTCAAGGTAAAGTTGTTTTAACCTTGTCAGTAATCAGCGTGCTGCCTTAGTCTTTTCAATGCTGAACTGAAATTATTCTCACACAAAAATACAACAATACAACAATGATATACAACAATAACACAAACACACACAAAAACATCTCATTGTCACACAATAACTAGTTTTTGTTTTTCAGGGGAAGAAGCTCCCAGCAAACCTTGATGCTGATGCAGAGGAGGGAGATGTGTCAGATGAAGACACTGGAGAAGAAGACGATGACGAAGATGAAGAAGATGACTCACAGGCAAATACAGTGAAACCTTGACAGACAGACAGACAGACAGACAGACAGACAGACAGACAGACAGACAGACAGACAGACAGAGAGAGAGAGAGAGAGAGAGAGAGAGAGAGAGAGAGAGAGAGAGATAGAGAGATAGATAGATAGATAGATAGATAGATAGATAGATAGATAGATAGATAGATAGATAGATGGAGGATCTTTTCAGCTACTTCCTCATAATTACGTTAATTACACTGCATGTTTGACTGTTTTAGGATGGGAATACTGCAACTACTGCCACTCAGCCCAAAAAGAAGAGACGATTTGGCAGATCCATCATGAGGAGCTTCAAACGTAAGGTCAGCCATTTCACTTATTTTCTCAAATTATTTTAACTTGGCCTTTAATGCCCTCATTCTAGGCTACCTCCTGTTCACCTCAACACTCATTTCAAAAGTTGTGTAAATAACCATTTTGACAGCTTACTGCTTTGGCTAGTTGTGACCAAAAAAAACTCATCCTCTGTGACTGGTCTTTGTTCAGAGGAAAAAGAAAGTAAGAGTGAAACAGAAACCGATGTCTGATGGAGAATCAGAGTACAGCAGCAGCAAGGAACGGACACAAATTGTTTACCACACCAAGTAAGGCTAACCATTGAATTGAATAGTTTAGCAATCCAGTTATTTTAATCTTGCGGTTTAGATTTACGTCTCTGTGTCCGTCACTCTCTCCTCAGGAAGAGGAAGACGATGAGGCTGTCCCGAGCTCTGTCTGACCTGGTCAAGTATACAAAATCTGTCCGTGTGCATGACATAGAAACACAAGGTAAATGCAAGGGTCCTTAAAGTGAACATTGAACTTAAAATCTTTTAATCCTTTTTAACATATAAAATAAATTCACAGTTCCTTATAGGTTTTTGGAATGCATGCTTGACATGTCTGTTTTCTGTCTGGCAGCTTACATGAGCAGTTGGCAGGTGTCCTCTCTCAATGAGAGCGTTATGAACCAGATCTTACAACTGAAGCCAGGTCAGTTGATCCGTTTCAACCAGCGCCAACTTCTAAGAGTCTACCCTTCCAACTACAGAGTCGACTCGAGCAACTTCAACCCACAACCCTACTGGAGTGCAGGATGCCATATGGGTAAGACCGTCACAAAGACTGTAATCATGCCTACTTGGAAAAAAACTGACAGCGACTGGTCAGTTTAGGATTGCTGCAGTTTTTCATCTTGTATATATTTTGGTATATCATTTCAGTTGCAATGAATTATCAAACAGAGGGCCGTATGCTTGAACTGAACCGAGCCAAGTTCTCAAGCAATGGCAACTGTGGATATATTCTGAAGCCTAAATGCATGTGCAAAGGTATGTATAGGCAGATTGTACAGTAAACTGCAATTGTCTTTGTGTGATTGTATAAGAGGTAACACATTGTCCTGGTGTTCCTCAGGTGCCTTTAACCCGATGTTTGAGGATCCTCTACCAGGACAGAGAAAGACTCAGTTAGTTGTAAAGGTCATCAGTGGGCAGCAGCTTCCCAAACCCAAAGACTCGATGTTTGGGGACAGAGGAGAGGTGAGGCTATACACACTGCAGATATAATCTTGGCCCGACCAAAAAAGCACTTTAAAATCAAGAATTCGTCTTTGTTCATCACTACTTTGTTGCTCCAGATTATCGATCCTTTTGTTGAAGTTGAGATTATCGGTCTGCCTGTTGACTGTTCCAAGGACCAGACCAGGGTGGTGGATGATAATGGTACGTGTGTAAACCTCACCTTGGAATACAAATACTGTCACACCCAGTCACACCAGTCTGCTTTATTAGTACAGTCAGTGAAAATTCCTTTTACATTAGTAATGAATTGTGGTACTGACAATTCCACTGTCTTCCAGGATTCAACCCCATGTGGGAGGAAACTCTTGTCTTCACTATTCACATGCCACAGATCGCCCTGGTGCGTTTCCAGGTGTGGGATCATGATCCCATTGGACGAGATTTCATTGGACAGAGGACTATAGCTTTCACCAGTATGATGCCAGGTATTACATGATGAAATGTTTGTTTTAACAATCAAACAAATTCAGTTTACAGAAGAGCATTATTAATATGTATAAGATTAAGGTTAACACAATTCTTCTAATTCTTCCTGTTGGACCAGAACTTAGCTTTATGACACTTAATCTCGCTCCTGAATAGATCCTTGCTTGTGTTGTATAAAAATCTCATATGTACGTCGCTTTGGATAAAAGCGCCAAATGGGAAATTGTAATTGTAATTGCAATGCAAAACATGCAGGTTATCGGCATGTGTACCTGGAGGGTATGGAGGAGGCATCCATCTTTGTTCATGTTGCTATAAATGATATAACAGGAAAGGTAAGTAACTCCAAACGTACTTACAAATCAAATTTCCTTCACTTTAAAATTCTATCTTGAAAATCTTTGGTGTCCTTTATGAAATAGGTGAAGTCCACAAATGCAGTGAAAGCGGCCAAGAAACATATCCAAAAAGCAGCCAAGAAACATATCAAGGGTCATCAAAGGCGGCCTTCTGTGGACTTCTCCATCCAATCCTCAGATGATGGACGCGCGCTTCACTTCCGCAGGGAGATGGATTCCTTCTCTCAGGACAGCAGGAATGGGGAAATGTCTCCCATCAGACTAGGGCCAGCAGCCAAGGCTGCCTTCCACAAAGGGGTCATGAGTGAGCCAGTGAGGCGCGCTCACAGAGTTAAAATTCATGAGTCACCAGAGACAAAGAGAGGGATCCTCCACCGGATGTCCTCCACTGTCTCCAACTCAGGGGTTGCTGTCCCATGTATGAAAGGGGGCAGCTCTGACCTTGAGACCTCTTCCCAGGCTTCCTGTCCTAATAGTCCTGCTCCTGAAAGCCAAACTCCATTTCAAGCAGAGGTGGAGAATCAACCTAAATCCCCACTGTCAGACTGGGCTGACCAGCAGAACTCTGTTCAGACATTTGAACCAAAGTGGCCTGAGCCACTTGAGGAATTAGCAGCGGGACCAGAGCCAGACAGTAAAATTGCCGTTGAACCGCAGTTAACACCAGAAACTGAGAGTCAGGCTGATCCGATCCCTCAGCCTCAGCCTCAGCCCATGACAGAGCCTCTGCCTAAGTTTGAAGCCAAATCCTCTCCACTCGTCGCCCCAGCGTCCCCTGCCAGGGTCAGACGGACCTTGGATGCTCCAGCCAACTCACGCCCATCCAACCCCATACAAAAAAAGGCCCACTCATACAGTTGCCCTCGAAAACGGACTATCTCTCCCCATACACCAATGGTGAACCGCAAGCCTGCTCTCCACTGGAAAACCCAGCCTGCACAAAACTACGGCAGCTACAGCAACCAGGTGAAGCCTATACCCAATGGCCTCTGCCTGTCTGACAGCACATCGAGCAGCGATGCCAGTACCGACAGCCTGGAGTTTGTGCCCTCCTGTGTGGCAGCTGGTGGAGGGGAACGTGAAGGCACCCTGCAGAGGGAGATGAACGCTCTCTTTGACCAGAAGATCAGAGAGATCCGCTGCAAATCACCACTTTTTCTAAATGGTGAGTTATGGTTGTCTTGTGATTCACAGCACATTCATAGGGGTCAAATAAACAACTATTGCAATTGCGCAAGTTCCCATCTTTCTCCCCTGGTGAGTCTGTATGTATTAAATCATAAATATTCATGGCTTTTGTTTTTACTGTGATTTATTAGATCACGCCACACTTTAGATAAGTGACTACAAGGATAACAGAAGAACAAGAACAAGAACAAGAAGAAAGGAGGGGCAGAAGGAGAAGGAAGATCAGGAGGGGATGAAAAGCAACAACAAAGGGGGAAAAAATCCCTACCAGTAACATAAACAAAATTTTATAATTACATAGATGTTCAAACTGCAAATGTACATGTAAATGTTTCGACACCCTTGCTAGAAAAGAGAAACCAAGCAAAAGTACACAATTAGACTTTTTAAAACTGCTGTAAAGTTTACAAACATCATTTTATGAATGAAATGATGTTTTTATAAGAATGATGAAAACAAAACATATTTTTGTATAGAAAAAAACCCAATGGATATGTATTTTTAAGAATGCTGAGACTGTGTGATGCCATTGCCAACTGTACAAAACAGCATGATATAAAAGTATACTGCAAGGTCATAAAAAATTCAGTACGTAAATACCATTCGTTAATCACATTTTCAGTTTTCTGGGGTAAACATGTATCATTTTAACAACATTTTTTAACATTCATCTATAATTTCTGCTTTTTCATAGTTCATACCTCTAAATCAATAAAAGGATTTTTTTAATAAAATGTTCTTGTCAGATGGAGCTTTTTATCAATTTCATATAGAGACAAAACTGAATTCATGTGTTATTAATATCTGTCAAATGTTAAAACAAAAACATTGTCTGAAGTTCTCTAAACAAACAAAATCTAAAAATTAAAGTAAACAAACTTCACACTTGTTAATATCACAAGTTTCTGGAAAGTTCCTGGGCTTCAGTTTAATTACATTCACTCATGCTTTTTCCTTATCTTTTTCCACGGCCTCCTGGGGTCTGTTTGCATTGCTGGTCCTCAAGCGCAGGCTCAGTTCATCAGTCAGTACAGTGCAGCATGATTTCTGTGGGACAAACAAATTTGATTATGTAGACGTTCTGTATATATCTGCATGAGCATATGGGTGCATGCATGTGGGTGTGCATAACTGGGTGACTGTGGGTGTGTCTCCTACATTTCACAGTGAAAGCCTTGTAACTTCAGTTTTAGGGATTTTCATGTTTTAACTTCAATTGAACAATAACATGGTTCTCTATGGGATGAGAAAGTTCCTCAACCCTTCGGCTTATGAAACCCCTTCAGAATCCTATTGGATAAACTAAAAAACTCATGGTCAAGCAAAAAACAAGGCTGTTTTTCATAGTTTCTGAAAAGTTGACATTTTGGAGGTGTGAGGTTTTTGCCTGAAAGCGAGGATTTGTATGTGTGTGCACTTGTGTATGCACATACCCTCTGCTCCCCAGCACTGCTGCGGCTCCTGGAGGTGAGCTCCAGCACAGCCAGCACTACTCCCAGGAACAGGCCCAGGGCCAGAACCAGAAACATCCCCTTGAGGCTGTGGGGATTTGCAGCCGAAGCCTTGGCACTGTCTGGCATGCAGCTGCTGGCCCACCACTTGCTGCGCAGGTAGGTCAGCTCTCCTGCCTCACTCAGCTGGAGGATTGCCACACTTAGGTTCTTTATGACTGGAGAGCCTTGAGGAAACAGAAATAATTTTGACATGATTTTTTCTATTTTGTAATACCATTTAAAAACTGAGGTTGTCAGTAGCCTCACCAACGGTGGCAGCAATGCTGTATCCTCTCATGCCGATGACTTCATGGGCTCTGACCAATTCGCAGTGACGTGCGACTGCTAAGTCCAGCGAGACAGACTCTCCAATAAAGGCAAAGTTGCCCTCTTTTGCACGCTGAACACCCTCATCCATAGAGGAGACAAAACTCTTGGTTCTCTCCATGTGTTCATAGATTCTGCGGTACGCTGGGTTGTTTGAATTCTGAATAAAGGAAAAAAACAAAAAGAGAGGATGACAATAGCAGTGAACTAGAGAGAACTAAGTGACATGAGCTATCTCTTTAAAGGCTAAAGAACCAGGAAATAAAGATTATAAGGCTTACCTTGAAGAAGGCAAGGGTGGAAGAGCCAGCCAGGCAGCCGTACTTAATCACGTCTTGATTGGCCAAATCCTCAAACCCTTTCACCATCAGGTGAGTGGACTCAGAGCTCCTGGAGGAGCTGAGGTTGGAGAAATAGCAGGCCAGGAGTACGAGAGTAAACAACCACCAGCTGCAGCAGATGACCCGTCCTGACAGAGCTCTGGGGTGAGGACCAGCACCTGACACCACACAGAGAATGGATAAAAAGAAGAATGAGAGTTTACGGAAAAAGAAAGTATCATTGATTTCATCATTGATATAAAAAATGCTTCTGTCCATTTGTTGCGTTGTGTTGTGTTACTCATCACAACGCAACAAATGCTTCTGTCCATTTGTTGCGATGTGATGAGTAACAAAATAGGTTCAAGGGCTTGGTTTGGGCTCTGTTGTTCACCTTGTAGGGTGAGTGCTCCAGCTGTGTACCACAGGCTGTGGACAATGCTGAATCTGTTCTCCTCACTCTGGGGTTGACTCCACTCATATGGGCTGAGTCTGCATTTACATAAATATTAATCATGTGGTAGCATCCAAAGGTAAGAGGTGTAAAAAATGATCCCATGTTCACAGCAAAACAATAAACAACAAATGATCACATTCTTTTTTATATGAAACTACATGCATCACCAACCTGGCAACTATGAAGATGCAAGCAGCGGTCCCCAGGTAGGCAATGAGGATGCCCACCCAAGTCTCGGCTGAGAAGGGAGACAAGAAATCAAAGAAGCCTGTGGCCTCTGAGATGTCCTTCCTCAGCAGGATGCTGATCCCTGTCTGCATGAAGGGTTTGGTCATCCCCACTGCTTTCTCTCGCGCTGCAGTGAGGGTCAGGGGAGCAATCGCAAGGTCTGCCTCCTGTAAGGAAAGCATCAATATATCTGACACGTACATATGCATCCTTAAAATCTGCTCAACATCTCATTGAATATGCTGATATTCTTCAGACCATACATTTATTTATTTTAAATGCATTAATCATGAGTCACAGAAGCCAACTGGGAAATCCAAGCCTCTGTTTATGGGTTTACTGTCCTTTGATCCCTCCAAATGTCAGTTGTCATGTACTCACTCCTCTCACAACCTCTCCAATCATTCCATTCCAGTTCCCATTCTCATCCTGTCTGCCATATGAACCGTCTTTCACCAGGTGCACTTTGTACTTGAAGCCCAGTTTCTTGGCCAGTTCAGACAGCAGGTCCATGCAAAAGCCTTCCAGCTGTGAGCCTTTAGGCATTGTATATGGATCTTGCTAAAAGAAGGCATGCCAAAATGTAATCAGTACAACGTATTTCATCTCTAATATTGTATTCACAGCCACAACAGAAATAGATGAATTACCTTTATTGTTGTGATTCTCAGCTCTGATTGCACTGATGTCAAGAGACAGAAATAAGGAGCATGTTAACAGGACAGTTTTTGGATATACAACAGCAGTTTAGCAGCCATTCGTGTCTATGGAAATGGAATTGAAAAGTAATTATGCCAACACATTGTAGAGCGAGAGGGCAAGAGGGCACCACGAATGTTTACGAGCTCTTAAACCATGTGCATTAAGGCATTGCCATTGTGTCTTTTTTGTCCCACTGGTTAAATATTTCTGATTCACCAAAGTGTTTCACAGTTGAAGCCCAGCCTAAATTTAGCAGAATCAAAGACGCCTTTGTGCAAGACCATCTTTAGCCCTTACCCCAATATGCAGTGAGTCCCCATTACAAAATGTGTGAGGTGAACGTGGGGGTGCATTGATGCCCTCTCAGCCACAACTGGTTTCCGGTATCCTAGAGATCTGGCCACTCTCCTCTCCTTCTTGAAAACGGTTTGAACACCACAATCTCTTTGGAGCAGTGTGTTAATTCAAAGGATCACAAAGCCGTGGCGCTGTGAGATGGGAGGGCAGTCAAAGAGTATCAAAAGCCTTGATTCAGCCTACGGCCTTGGGGCTCCATCACCACAGGGTGATCCTGACAACCATCAGCTCCTCCTTTTCAAAAGATGACACGTATACAAGCTCTTCAAGCCCCTGTCACTTTTTGGCCACTCTGAAATACAGGGCCTTTGTTTGTTTTGCAGAGTTGATTTATAACTGTTTTTTTGTGAGGATGTCAACTGGCTCGCTTCCTTTGCTACAAGAGTTGGGTTTGGTGTGTGCCAGACAGGATTTGGCGCTTCACTTTGATATTGAGCCCAGCTGACAGTTTATCCATTTATGTCTCCTCAAGCCTGAGAAATTCCTACCAAATCCAGCAGTGAAAAACATGAGGAATCTGGCACAGAAAGTTGTATGCTGCCATCCCACAGAATTACAAATGCGGTGACCGGGTCAAACTTCAAAATATCAGTATCCGGCGACAAAATATGTTTTTAGATTTTCTAGTGTTGTCAATCAGGTCGTCTTCTATATCATTACACAGTCAAGCTCCTCCAATAAGGTTTGAGGTTAAAAATAGGTCAGTGGTTAGTTCTAGTATGTTGATTTGGTGTGTTAATATTATTTCTGCAGGATGTTTAAAAGTGTGATAAATAAATAGTTTCTTACCTGCAGTACATATTCCAAAGTGCAGAAAAACCCCCACAGAGAATACAAAGGAGCCAAACAGCATCCTTATTCTATCAATTTGCATCCTATAAGTTATGAAAATAATTAGTGGTTGGTATAGTGTACCAGATGGATGAACTTAAAGAAAAACATAAAGACTTTTAATTCAATTCCAAAGACCTGAAATCAAATAAACAGATTAAATCCCAGAGTAATTTTAAAGACAATCAATGAGACTGCATAATATGATAGATATCATTAGTACTATACCTGACAAGACTCCCAAGATGTGACTGCTGGATTGGCACTTCAGACGACAAGCAGATCCTAATGAGCTGGACTGTGACACAGGATGATGTGAAGTCCAAGCCAGTTAAGACAGCCAACAAAGTTTTTGTGGGTGGAGAATGTGGAGGATTTTTGGAGGAGTGGGGTGGGGAGAAATGTAACAGGCTGTTTTTAGTACCTATAGCTTCCACTGAGGAATTACATTTTGTCATTTATATAAAAAATGACATTTTAGGAGATGTTAATAATTGTCTGATTGTGGTTAGGCTAACTGGGCAACACAAATTGATGTTTGTGACTACTTGATATGTAGAGGTGGACAAAACAAAAGCTTTAAAAAAAAGAAAAGATTATTCCAAGTCCCTTGTTGTTAGGGGTTATTTTATTGACATGAACAGCTAACATACGTCTGCTTCTCATACTTTTAATATTGGCACTACTTGTCCATTTCAGACAATTTTTACACAAATGAAAAGAATCAGATGCTAATATCAAACTTCATGTGGGACCAACACATTGACACTGAGGGTCAATTACAATACTTGTTCTGGGTATTACGGAAGGATTGAAATAATTTCTTGTTGAGGTTGTTCAGGTGTGCATCCCTATTTAAAAAATTCTTTAAGGATTATTGCATAGTTACTATCGATATAGTGACTTGTAAAGTGAATTCTACAAGGAGAAAGACAGTTCTCATAGCCTACATTAAGACAAAGGCTGTGCAAAAAGGTTATTAAAAAAAGCTATAAGTACAAGTGTTGAGGACTATTATAGATATAACTTGTAAAATGTATCACCTGTTCATACGCAACTTATTAAAGAGATGAACTTGAAATAAACTGAGTGTTATATGTATATTAGAAGCCCATGGATTAGATGTATTTCCACAGCCATGTGCTTCAATGTGCAGCAAGACATGAAAACCACAATACAAGAGAAGCAGCATTACATGTGCTCAGGGAATTTTAAAAGGTAAAATCTATAAGATTGACTGACTTATATCACTCAAATCTAGTGACGTCCAAAGTATGACAGCTTAGATCAAAGAGTGGCAGCAGTATTTTAATTCAGAGAACCAAACAAAAAAAAAGGAGGTTTGTGTTTGTCGTAAGCAGGTTACTGATAGAGAAGACAACCTTGTGAAGACATCCGAGGCTCAGAGAAGTGGTGAGAGAGCTCAAAAGCCTTCATTACGACATGGCTTGGTAAAGATAAAAACTACCACCAGGTTTTCAGCTCACAGCGAGCCTAGGAAGGTTAAAGTATAAGGGAATAGCAAGCACAAGGGGGAAGGAACTACTGGCAGACATGCAAACAAGCTTGTTCCATCTGCATGAATCACTCATTTTTGTTTTCACTTGCATACCCCCATTAACCATGTGAAGCAATATGGGGCTGGATCCTGGTTAAACAAACAGCCATTGATTTTTGAGCTACAGTTAATATATAATTACTGATAATATGTCTGAGAGCTTAGTAATTAGAATGGATTTTCTCACATGAGAGCTGACTGAATTAAAAATACAATGGAAGCCGCTGTGCTACATTGGCCACTGAAATTGAATATACCAGAATTAGCTTGATTAGCACATCAATTAGAGTGCTCGGTCAGCTGGAATGGTTTCTGAATTATAAAAATAATGGAAGTCTCTGAGTTTGACTTTTCAACATGTAGCCTATTTTATAGCTCCTGTGGTGAAAATAGTTGCAGAAAGAGCTTAATCAGCCTTTTGTTTTCATCAGCTCATCAATCTGAGAGTTTAGAAATTGCAATGGGAGTTTTGAGTGCAGCTATAAACTGAGTTATGAATTCAAGAAAAGCCTATTGGCATGGGAAAATTGTTCTATAACTCAGCGCTGACATATGATCACAGAAATATCTGAAGCAACCACACCTACTCCAGCTGGTGGAGGAACTCAGTTTAGCAAAAATCACTATTAGCTGCAATGTGGTTGAAAAATTATTGTCAAATAAATGCTGTAGCCTACCAACTGAACTACAAGGTCACCTGAAGCTAAACTTGTGGTAATTTCTAATGGAATCAGTACTCTCACTTCAGGTGATGAATGTATATAAATTGAGATTTTGTTTAATTGCATCTAAGCATATGGAATTCAGTCTGTTAAATATATCTATATCTATAGATAGATAGATAGATAGATGGATAGATAGATATAGGCTATAGATAGTTGCATATTGTTTTTGTTTTTTTAACATACTGAATTCCAGTACCTACAACATGAAGTTTTATTGTAGTCTAATGTTAGCCTAGCTGGCTTGGTCATTATATTTGGTAATTATAGGTCACCACTAGTGAAGTGTACAAAACCTAAACCCCATGTAGAAGGAAAAAGAAAAGCCAGTGAGTAGTATACAAGTTTGTTTGGAAACTCAAGAATATAGGTATAAAGGCAACACTATTATTTTTCCTCAATTTTGGACAACACCTGGCAATAGCTACTGGGTTGGTTGACTTGCACACCGGCTTCAGAAAACATGTTACGCTACAGGTAGTATGTGGGTCAGTTTAACCTTTAACGTACCCTACAGGTATCACGACCTGGGGTCTGTCGAAAATGAAGATAAGGCGCGCAATAACGGTCTTAATGTTTTTATCATCGCTTCATTCTCGTGTGTGCTCCAGGTTGAGTCCGATGACTTCGGGTTTTCGTGTTGACCAATCACAAACCGATGCGCGTTGCGTGCGAGGTGAAATCGCGACCTACAATTGGCTGTGGTCGTTTTTTCCGAAGGGGCGTATTTTTCAAGCCATCTTGACTGAATATTTAGCCTCATCCAAGGTACATTAACTTGATATCTACAGATATTTTATTATCCTTAAATTGAGAATCTGCAACGTTGGAAAGGTTGAATCCATAGCCATGAAACCAGGTCGAGTTTGTGTGTTTGTCCGAAGTCACAGCGGAGGACTGAAGTACTGAAGATGACGCTATCGCCCCTGAAATTACCGGCTAGCTAAGCTAACGGCTAGCATGTCCGCCTTGGTTGTAGTCTGTCACTAGCTGACATTTAGCTAGGAGGTTCAGTTGTTTTCTCCCACACTCGCACTGCAGAGGACGGTTTCTCAAGGTAAACGACTTAGGTATTTTCAGTAATTCTGTCGTACTTGGTAGGAAATTTGCCGGTTTTTTTGGTGCGAGTTCCGTGTGTCCTGCCCGACCGAGTAAACGTTATCACATCAGCAAGAGAAAATCTTTTTGCAGGGGTCTGGAGTACAAAGCAAAGACCAAAGCGTTGCACATTGCAGTGGTGTCATCTAATGTATGCAAGCGATTAATTTATGCAGTTTGGTACTGTGCATACAATGCATTTGCAATGTTGTTGCTGTTGGCATGTATAATTGGGCTGCTAATCAACTTGCAATACAAATGTTGTCTCTGTTGTTGTACGGGTAAAATGGCTGACCGATGTTAGATACTCGGGTTGGTATTTAGCGCTCTTCAACCTAACTACGCACAGCAACAAGGAAAAAATAGAGGATGCTAGCATTTGATTGGTTGGAGAGTAACGTGGCAGTGTTACAGACTCCTGATTGGACCAATCGACATACGGCTGTGATGCATGCAAGCAGTACAAGTTAGTGTAGTTGTTTGTGCAGCTTCAGTACTTGAGTTAACACACACTGTCATTTTATACAGTAACAGCACTACAGCTGACCTCTTTGACAATGTGGTGATTGAGTCCAGCAATAATGAGAAACACAGTGCACCTTTTCGCTAATGCACAATAAGATGAGATGCAACTTTATTGATCCTTGTGAGGAAATTAGGTCGTTGCAGCAGCAAAAGTAGCAGGATTCAGCAGGATGAAAGAGAAGCAAATATAAGCACACTAATAGAATATGAAACGAAGACATTAAAAAATACTATTTTGTATTTTATTATAAATTATAAATGGTTTACCAAGCAACATGTTATCATGAAATGTGAATTGTAACATTTTCAGTCTTTCCTCTCACATCCACCAGCAACATATTCTTACTTTACAGCAGCAGTAGTATGAGGGTGTGGTGTGCTAATGGTTAGGGGATGGTTGCACATATAAACACGCACACACATGCATAAACACCAACACACACACACCCAAACATTGGGAGCTGCTTGGAAACACCACAGTCTTATACTTTTGCCCCTTTCAGAGTTTGCCATCCAGTCTGGGGATTTGAACCGCTGGACACCAGATCACATGATCGCCTCTCTAACAACTGCACTACCACCAGCCAGTTATTGGACAGATACTGCTATACTTATTGTTTTCATGGCATTTCATTGGTTTTCTATGCATATAGCACTATACACATTGCTCATTGGCTGTGGCTGCCATTTAGTTGTTAATGTCTTGCCTTAGGCAGCACCTTTGGTTTAATAACAGCCTGCCATCAAAATGGTTGTGTAGCAATGTAATCAAATATAATACAGCAGCTAGAACTATGTGGCTAACTGCACATATATGGACTAGAAACTACTATTGAGGCAATAATGAGAATCATTTCTTCAAAGTTTTTTCTTCCTTCTCTTCTCATCTGTTAGGGAGCTGGTGTAAACCCTCATGCGGAAGGTGAGGAGGCGGGAATGTGAGACAGTTGCTAGTGGACGCGACATGGGTAGGGGCCGAGGCAGGGGGAGGGGAAGGGGCAGGGGTTCATCTGGCCAGTTGCGGCCCCCCTCGCCCTACAGACTGCAGTTGTCTCCATCCAGGGAGACTTTGACCTATGCTCAGGCACAGAAAATAGTGGAGGTGGACCTAGATGGAAGGCTCCATAGGATTAACATCACAGATCCTCTGCCAGTTATAACTGAGGATGAGATGATGGCCCAGGACATTGCTGAATGCAACAGCAACAAGGAGAACAGCGAGCAAACTCAGAGCAAGGCCAAATCATGGAGGAAGCCCTCAAATGCTAAAGGTAGGAGGAACGGCAAAAACGCATCTCACCAGAGCCAGCGATCTGGCTCCCAGCGGCACACAAGTCCTACTAATTCCTTCCAGCACCCCTCCCAGCAAAGCCCTCTGCCTGAGCCCACTTTCCGTGTGCTGACTTCCGTCTGCCCTTCAGACGCACCTCCTCTCCCAGCAGCCTACTACCGTTACATAGAGAAGTCAGGGGAGGAGCAGGATTGCGAGGCAGAGTACGACATGGACGAGGAGGACCTGGCCTGGCTAGAAATGGTCAATCAGAAGAGGGTGTCTGACGGCCATGCCTCTGTATCTCCAGACACCTTTGAGCTGCTGATCGACCGCCTGGAGAGGGAGTCCATCCTGGAGTCCCGTAGCCAGGCTCTGTCCCAGAGTGCCATAGACGAGGACGCTTTCTGCTGCGTCTGCCTGGATGACGAGTGTCTGAACAGTAACGTCATCCTGTTCTGTGACATCTGCAATCTGGCTGTCCACCAGGAGTGTTATGGTGTGCCCTACGTCCCCGAGGGCCAGTGGCTGTGCCGCTGCTGCCTGCAGTCCCCCTCCCGTCCTGTAGACTGTGTGCTCTGTCCCAACCGGGGAGGTGCCTTCAAACAGACAAGTGATGGACGCTGGGCCCATGTTGTCTGTGCCATATGGATCCCTGAGGTGTGCTTTGCCAACACTGTGTTCTTGGAGCCCGTTGAGGGAGTCAAGAACATTCCTCCTGCCCGCTGGAAGCTCACCTGCTACCTGTGCAAGCAGAAAGGCAGGGGAGCTTCCATTCAGTGCCACAAAGCCAACTGCTACAGGGCCTTTCATGTCACCTGTGCCCAGAAGGCTGGCCTGTTTATGAAGATAGACCCGGTCCGGGAGACTGGAGTCAACGGTACCACCTTCTCTGTGAAGAAGACGGCTTTCTGTGAGCATCATTCTCCAGTTGGGTCTCGGCGGGATGGGTCTGGAGACGAGTCGGTAGAGGGGAGACTGGTGGGAGGCAGAGGCAACCGAGGTCAGAGGTCCTATACTCAAAGCCCCCCCTCACCACCAGCCAAGAAGGCTTCCAAGGGTCAGAAAAAGAAGACCAAGAAAGGGTCTGGTGGGTCGACGCGTCGCTCTACTGTGCCTGTGCTGCTGGTGCCTCAGATCCCCTCTCACAGGTCTGATAGTCACTTTCTTTCATAAATTACATTCCTCAGCATGTCTTATTCATTTTATGGCCCCTGTTGCCTCGCCAGAGGTGATTGGTATTCCTCCTGGAAGAAAGCGTTCAACTAATCCATGGATGGATCAATTTTACCCCTTGCATTTATTGATGTTTTAATTCAGCAATACCATTAAGCCACAAGTTGCTACTGTTCAATTATCTCTAGTACCAGAATTGTCATACAGTGATTAATATAGGACTCAATCTTATATCGTGTCTCCACAGGCTGAACAAGATCTGCACAGGAGTTGCAGTCCAGAGGAAGAATCAGTTCATGCAGAGGCTTCATAACTACTGGTTACTGAAACGACAGTCTCGGAATGGGATGCCTCTAATACGTCGACTTCATTCACACCTGCAGGCCCACAAGGCTGCAGAACAGGTGAGGAGGGAGATGCATATATGGAAACATGTAAATAAAATGAAAATTCGTCATTGCTCCCCAAAAAATCACAATAGCAATTACAGCACAATTATCAGTATATCATTATATAGTCCCCCTGGTTTTTCACAATTTCGCAATCATATAATTGTTTGAGGAAAACTGGTTGAATCACTGAAAATGGACTTGACACTGAAAGATGGTTAAGCTTATTTTCTTTTTTGCTCACAAGTCTCACTTCTCACCAGCCATAGAGCCATCAAATCAAAATTAGGCAACGTTTTACAGCGTGCAGAGCCCAGTTTTTAGTAGCTGATATAAATCTTATGTCAGTCGTTTATGTCCAGGGCTCCCCTTTATTGGCTACAGTACCCTCGGTGCATACAGTTTAAAAGTGGTTCTTGTTGCATTAAAACATAATAATGCCAAGGATGGCTTTAACCATAGTAGGTAGGTGAAAGAAACATTTTAATTTGCTTTTTCCACATTTGATTCATACACATTTGTTAACATGTATTACATTTGTATGACAGCTTATATTTTTTACATCCCTATGGTTGCTTTTGGTTTTGGTTACATGTATAGTTTATTTTATTGCAGTGAGCATGTTTTAAATGTTCATAGCAGTTGAACGTCAAAAGCAATAGCTTACATGAGATGATTTGTTTAAAAACAATTGTCATTCTGTTCCGTCTGCATTTAATGAAAAACTGTTTTAGTTTTGTAAATGCCAGAGAACACTGCAGCGTATCTCTCTAACTGCAGATTTTTGACAGGTGACCTGTGGACTATGTTTGTTTTTCCCTCTGCACAGCTAGAGGGACTAATTACATACATTTCCAAATAAGAGCGATTCTTTAGTTGCAACACTTAACTGTAACTGATCCTGTAATGGACCCAGCTGCGAACCTGGGCCCCAGAGCCAAAATCTCCCCCCGCTGTCCATATCTTCAGAAAAATCTACAGGAAACACTGATTTGAATGCATTTTAAAGCTGAATCTGAACGCTGAGCTCATTGTGCATGTTCCTTTGTGTTCAGAAGGAACCTGATGAGAAGATATGTGCTGCACGAGAGGAGCTACGTTACTGGCAAAAGCTGAGGCAAGACTTGGAAAGAGCCAGGCTCTTGGTGGAGCTCATCCGCAAGAGAGAGAGGCTAAAGAGAGAACAGGTGCATTACAGATTAAGACTGATTATGTTAAATGATAGAAATGGGACAAGCAATAATGGCTATTTTTGTTCCTAGTCGGCATTGTGGCACAAATGCAACCCTGCTTCTCCTGACTATTTGTCATTCATTGTAACCTCACTGAGTGACCTTGTACTTCCCCCAGTCTGCTCTCCCGTATTTATTTCTGTCATGGCTCTGCCTCCGCAGATGAAAATTCAGCAGGCTGCTTTGGAACTGAAGTTGACCCCTGCTCTAGTGCTTCTCCGCTCCACATTGGACCAACTGCAAGAGAAGGACACAGCCAAGATCTTCTCTCAGCCTGTCAATCTAGCAGAGGTTGGTGCAGTTCAAGAAAAGGTCAGCCAAATACACAGAGACTAGGCTTTTCGTTCAGCATTATTTTTGCATGACTCGACTAATAGATTCTTATCTCAATGATTCACTGAGGTCCCGGATTACCTGGAGTTTATTTCCCAACCCATGGACCTCTCCACCATGCGTACCAAACTGGAGGCACATGCCTACTGCTCCATCGCAGACCTAGAGAGTGACTTTGAGCTCATGGTCTCCAACTGCCTGAAATACAACTCCAAGGACACGATGTTCCACAGGGCGGCGCTGCACCTGCGGGAGGTGGGTGGAGCCGTTCTCCGCCATGCTCACAGACAGGCTCAGAGCATCGGCCTGGACCCCAACACTGGCATGCACCTCTCAGAGGCTCCGAACAAACATGGCTTCTACCACTGCAGCTGGGATGACGGTGAGTTAGGAGGGTTTGTCCTCATGAGGGTGAAAGCTAGTTTTTTCTTCATCAGCATAACCTCATCTCTCATGTCTCCCATCGCTTCTCATTCCCTCCCTTTTCTCCTCCTCCAATTTTCCTCTCCTCTTATACCGTCTACAGTTGACTCTATCCTGGATCCAGAGAACAGACTGCACCAAACCACAGATGAGCAGCTAAAGGCCTTACTGGATAAACTGGACATGGTTTCGTCTATGCGTTCCAGTGGAGGGCGAACCAAACGCATCAGGTTGCTGCGCAGAGAGATCAACACGCTCAGACAGAAGATGAACCAGCAGCATAGCACTCAGTCTGTGAATGGTAATGACAAGGAGGAAGAGGGAAAGGAAGAGGAGGACGACGAGGAAGAGGAGGAGGAAAAGGAGAAGGAAAGGAAAAAGGGGAAGAAAGATATTGTGGATAATGGACCTTTTACATCGTCTAACACTGGGACAGGTATGATTTTTATGCGGTGTATGAATGAAAGATGAGATGTAATAACTTCGCTGTAAAGCCATTTGGCTTTATTCAATTACTGTTACAATTTAGCCAATAATGGAACCAATTATACCTGATTTATGATCCTTAAATAAATATCTCCTTGATCCAGATGACTCTCCACCTGTACTAGAACTTACATGTCCGGTGTCATCGCCGCTGCCTGGAGATGCCCCGCTTGAACCCCCCGTCTTGGGCATAGTAACTGGAGGGCGAAGGTCACCCGGGCGCTCCTATAAGCGTCAGAGATCGGCCCGCAGCGGAAGCAAAAGCCAGGGTGAAGATGAGGCTGAAGTCGGCGAAACCCCATCTTCACAACCAGAGGCTGTTCATGAAGTCACCCCGCTGGGCACGCCCCCGACTCCGCCGTTAGTTGGAGTTGGCCGCCGCACATCCGTTCTGTTCAAGAAAGCTAAAAACGGGGCGAGAATGGCGAAAAATAAGACTCCACCGCAACAGAATGGAAAAATGTCTGAGGGTAAAACCAATGGCTTGGACAGCAACCCCGCCAGTCCAAATTCACCCAGTGTGACCACCATCTCCACCTTGCCCCCTACCCCGACCCCCACCCCTACACCTCCCTCTCCCTCCTCCCACCACCTGAGGTCCAGAGGGCCCAGCTCAGACAGTGAAGCAGACAAACCTCTCCCACCAGCCAGGGAGGCAGGTAAGAGACACATTTAGGACTTGTTTTCATATATTGGTGGAATTGTTATCATTCCCTTAAGATTAGTTCAATTTTTTTAGGAGAGTCAGTTCCTGGTCACTATTCTATTGAGCTTTTTGTGTTTCCACTAGGCCTAACAAATGGAAAGCATATCTCTGCAGACGACCATGATGACCAAAAATTAAAGTGAGTATTCAGTAGCAGGTGTATGATCTTTGAAATTGAATTGTAGTTAAACCCCCATCACAAATTGTAAATGAATCTTAAAATCAACCCCCCACCTCTGTGTTTACAGCTGTAGTGTCTCTCCACCCAAACGCAGTCGGGGTAAACCGGCTCTGGTGAAAGACCCCAACAGTGAGAATGGAGACATATCTGGCTCTGGTGTGTATTATCATGACAAGACAATCAAAATGCATTAAAATGCCTCTGGAGTTTACTTTCATTGTTTGTCATTTAAGATTCTACCGATACAAACAATCAGAAAAGTTCACAACTGTCATGACTATCAAACTGTCGAATTGTTTTTGCTGTGTGCAGGAAGGACGACGCTTCTGTCTTTAGACAGTGAGATGGAGCTCACACCTCTGGACCTAGTTTGGGCCAAATGCCGAGGGTATCCGTCCTACCCAGCAATGGTGAGAATGAATTTGATCTTGTAGTTTATGGTGTGCATAATTTTTGTTTGGCTTGCATCCCATCTAAAGCAATCTTTTTTTTTTTAAGCCACTGTAAATGACATAATGCATTCCCACAGATTGTTGACCCGGACATGCCGCAGGAGGGGCTCCTTCACAACGGCATCCCCATTCCAGTGCCCCCTGTGGGAATGCATTATGTCATTTACAGTGGCTTAAAAAAAAAAAG
>OMOV01095057.1:30277-40676 GCA_900312565.1 Beryx splendens
TTTTGGTTTTCATAATTTTTGTTTGGCTTTCATCCCATCTAAAGCAATCTTTTTTTTTTTAAGCCACTGTAAATGACATAATGCATTCCCACAGATTGTTGACCCGGACATGCCGCAGGAGGGGCTCCTTCACAACGGCATTCCCATTCCAGTGCCCCCTGTGGAAGTGCTCAAACTGGGCGAGTGGAGGGAAAGGGAAGCAGGCGAGAAGCTCTTCTTAGTGCTCTTCTTTGACACCAAAAGAACTTGGTAAGATTCAGACAGGCAGGATGAACCTGAGGCTGAATTTTAACACCATCAGGTTTCATCTTGTTCACCCCCTGGCTCCTGTCACTTTCAAATTTGTCCTTCTTGCCTTTCAGGCAGTGGCTCCCTCGGGACAAACTGCTGCCGTTGGGGATGGATGACACTGTAGACAAACTGCGCTTAATGGAAGGCAAGAAACCCAGTGTTCGCAAGTCTGTGCACACTGCATACGACCGGGCCATGGTGCACTTAAACCATGTGAGAGGAAACCTAAACTTCACCCCCTCCAATTTTATATGAAGTTAGTTTCTAAATTTGATCATGCTTAACAGGTTGCCTGGTTAGATGGATAGAATCAAGGTGAAGCTCCTGAATAGAGGGTTAGGTTAGTAAAGGAAAGTAAAGCTAGGGTTTCCGTTTCAACAGTTCAGCCTTGATTGGAATTTGACTATTTGGTGCATAAAATTGTTGCTCCAATTATGTTTTTGAAAGGGGGGAAAAAGTAACTGTGCTTGAAGAGATTCTTTTAGATGAAGTTGTGATTATTCATTCATGTGATTTTTTTAAAAATTGTTTTACACAACCACTGTTGCTGTGTGTTAATATAACGTTTGTTTGAGGCCAAAGTGAATCAAGACTTCAAAGTGGGAAAAGTGTAAATATTTTATCCTCAAAGGGACTGTCTTGATTCAAAGCATATTCAGATTGTATTTGCCATTGAAATGTCACTGCTTTCTTATGGAGTGGTAAAGTCCCACTTACTGCCCACGCCATGTCCGGACCCTACTTTAAGAAAGTTTGGTTTTCGCAGCTATTGACAAAAGTTGCTATTTTTCTAAGTTCACCTTCAAATGTTCCTTAAAATATATCAAGTGGTGCTATTAAAAGAAATCACGTAAAAGTAATTTTTCCAAATAAATCTGAAAGGCACATTCATATCCTCATCGTTCACATCCTCCCTCCATCAAATCACCGAGTGTCTAGCCTGTTAGGTGACCTCTTTGATTGATGCTTTCCATTGGGGGGGAAAAAGCGAACACTCCGTTTTATTCTAGAAGATGCCCTTCAAACCTCCTACAGCCAGGACTGACATTAAAATTAATTCCCAAGTTTGAGTGTAAGACTGGCGCCATGCTTTGCTGCTAGAATATGCCTTGTGCGCTTCACGTTTTAATGAAATGTTTTTTCTCATGCGATCAACATTTCTGACTGGTTCACTTGAATAGAGACAGCCAAGGAGGTGTCAAAGAACAATTTTAAAGTGAATAGAAACAGTAAGACGATAGACTGCCACTGCAAACATTCTTAAAGTTTGAGTCCAGCTATGACCTGGTGTGAGTGAGACTTCAGAACTCTTTACTTATTTTTCCATATTGTGAAACTGTTTTTTGTATTATGATATTAGAATGTTGGAGTACTTGGTGCAGCTACTTGGTTGAACAGTAAGATACAAAGTCACTACAAGAAGGTGATGCTGATTATTTCTGGTCATGAGTTTACTGCAGTCGCTCGGTGAATAACTCCAGCTGTAATGACTTGAAAAGCACAATTGGCCTGTTTGGGAAAAAACTTGTAGAATTGGTGACTCCTGGAGCCATATGTGTGGCAAAAACCTTATGTGTGTATATATACAAACTGAGTTTAGTAAATGTGCATGTGTATAGTTTTGTAAATATGTAAATGTATGTTTATATTTGCTTACATGAAGTAATTTAAGGAATGCAAAAATCTAATTTAGATTTTAATTTATATTGTGTGACAGTTGAAAGAGTGTTATTTAAAAAGTAAATATTGAAAAGATTTATGTATGATGCTCAGTAGCTCTTTGTAATAGTGACGGTACTTACCGAAATGTCAGACCATATTCTCTAGCAGTCAGTTGGCACAAAACCCTAGTTCCGTAGGCATGAGTGAGTGCACTAGCCTACTAGACCTGTTGTTTTCTTTCTTGGGTGGCACGGGAGATTTTTGATCATGTGATTTGAATTCTACTGCAAGATCTATAATCTGCCCGAGACAATATTTTCTCACACAAGAATAAATACTGTTTGAAAGGACTACTTGTGTGGTATCGTCTGTTAAAACACTTTTTGAACCTTTGCAGCCACACAATTTATCGATTCATAGCATCCGAGTTCCCCTTGGGTCAAAGAAGAATCGTTTTTCACCCCCTGGATGAAGAAAGTGACGTCAGAGAGACAGTCCTGTAACTGGACGGGCTCAGGTTCAGTTCCATCAGCAGCTATACATCCTCTGGAAGTGTTGAGAAAGACGCTGAAACCCCGCTGGCTCACTGATGTTAAGGCACTCTGAATAACAGCGTCAGCTAAATGCCTAAATCTAAAGTGATAAGAAGTCAGTTGGCAATACAGGTTAACCATGACATGTCAGAATGCTCTCTAGCACCAACTGTAAAACATCTCTGGACTTAAATTATGACAACTGTAGATTTGTGTA
This sequence comes from Beryx splendens, assembly GCA_900312565.1. Classification (NCBI taxonomy): domain Eukaryota; kingdom Metazoa; phylum Chordata; class Actinopteri; order Beryciformes; family Berycidae; genus Beryx; species Beryx splendens. The sequence continues at coordinate 32,981 of OMOV01095057.1, forward strand.
ACCTGGGATTTATTTCATAATACTATGGACACATTTTCTCTTAAGACTTGAATTAATATGAAATTCCTCATGACACAAGGATGAGGCTATTACTTATACCATCTTTACAAAACTATTACCCAGAAAGATGAGGCCTCAGGGCCCTCACTACTTGGTGTCTAATGATAATCTTACTGTAGGAAAGGTTTTTCTTGATACCAGTGGCATCTCCTTTGCTAACCAAAGATCTGAGAGTCAAATGATTTGGCTCCTACGATTGAAGACAATAATAAAGACAGTGAGGATCACTATTTACGATGTTTTCTGCACAAATGTAACATGGATAAAGGCTGATCAGTTTAAATGGAGTAGAAACATAGGTGGACTATGAAACATTACAGTGTATTCAAGTTCTTCCTGTTCCAGCGGTCATGAAGCCCAAAAACAACACTACATGCTTGCATTTCTTGTATATCCCGTTTTGAAGCTTTGGGATGTTTTTGTGTCACGAAAAAAAAACAAAAATCAAACCTAAGAGGTCTTCTCTGAGAAAGGTAGTTAAAGTTTTTCTCCTTATCTTGTCTTGCACAAGAAAGTGTCAGTTACAACAAAAATCTCGATTGCAATTATGTAACTTGTGAATGTGAACTGTCATTGATGTGATACATTCACGGTCTGTGAGGGAAATTCCTCACTCTTGTTGCAGTAATAAAACAATATAAAAACATTTAAATATCATTGCAATGATATTCAACAATTCTACCACAGTTCAATTTAAAATGTACTATTTTATAATGCTGTTTTTCCCTGACTGTATCTGACTGAAAGCAGTGATGCAATGACATGCTTTCTTGTTAGGTAAAGAAATAATACTAGTTTCAAAAGAGACCATTCCTTCTTAAATAGTGTAAAACGTAGTGTTTGAGTCCAGTAGTCAAAGTCTGTTAAGTCCAACAAGCGTCAACAGAGGGTTCCAAATATCTTCTAGCCAGTGTGCAAACTATTGTTGATAGCGTAGGGCACAGCCACGGTAAGTAGCGCCGAGCGGGTCCTATAGCAGAGATAAGAAGCCATTATCTGTGGAGTCCGACTGGTCAGATTTTCCTCCACGAGAGCTCTTGCTGGGGTTCGGGGTGGTTGAATACTTCGGGGGGTACCTGATGAAGAGACGGTCCTCCTCCTTTTTAATCCACCTTAGAAGCTTAGTAATAGCAGTGATGGCGCAGGCCTTGGTCACTAGCGGACTGAAGCAGGTGTACAGCTCAAATTTGCTTGTGACCTATCGCGGACAGGAGAAGAGACATTTTAGGGTTAGGACATCACGTTCGCTCCTCGTTTACATCAATGCAACTGCAACAATTCTTAGCTGTCCCGAGTGGTTTCAAATCCTTCAAATCTATTCAGACATGCCTGCGCAAAGGATAATCTGACTACTGGCAAGGACAGTGGCCGGGAGCCGAACACAGCAACACCTGTGAATGTGTCCCCGAAGGAAGCTACATACCCAGGCTAGCAGAGTTTCCCTCTCAGCGACATGGTAAATGAGCTTGAGGGGCCGGGAGGTGCTGTGGATGCGGCTGTGCATGTAACGGTAAAGGTCCAGCAGTCTCATTTTCTCCTCTTCGCTGCTGTATGGAGCTTCCATCTCTGGGCTAGATGCAGCAACAAATCACAGCAAAAGGGGTTACATACAGAAAACATATAAAGTTTTCATAAAAACAGCAACATAGTGACAGACAAAGACACACTGAAATGTTTGGACATAAAAGCTGGCAGCGCTGAGGAGATAGAATCGAACAAGGAGGTGCTCCCAGCATAATTTAATTTTAATCAAGGCCTGGCTTGGCTGCTAGGTCATGTAATAGGACACCTAATGCTTTCAATTCAGCTCAATGCAAGATAAGTGAAGTAAATTGGCAGGCTTACAGTGGATGACAGAGTCTGGTTAGATTCACAACAAATGTCATACATTTTGTATTTCTCCGTGCCGCTGTAACCGGTAGGGGTATTTCTGGATCCCTCGTTTTCTCAAGTAACCAATATAAGACAGAGAACATTTTTTCCATCTGACTTCATTATATAACAATGACAAGAAACTGGAAGAGGAGAAAATTGTAATATTAACTCCGCACACAATGGGAGTTTGAATGGGATTTCAGAGAGCCTGCACTAGGTATTCATACTGTGCAGAAGCCTGAGCCTTTATATAAATCTTTATATTTTCTTCAAACTGACAAAATGCTAAACAATAGCACCAAATTCCCATCCATCCATATTTTTAGAAATTGAAAGAGAATGTAAAAAATCTGTGCCCACATGTATTGCAATTCATATCACAATATTTTAAAGGCACAATCTCATATTTTGTTAAAATCATGTAGCCCTACCATAGGCTCATGCAGCCCTACATTGCAGTGAGTTGCAAGAACAACGACAAATTCACAAACCCAACACACGCACCTGGTGAACTGGGTGAGCTGGCGGTAGTTGTCTGGCACGTCAAAGGGCTTGTACATGAAGTGTCTGAGGTCTGAGACGCCCACCTGGCTCACACTGTACGACTGCGCTTTGGCAATGAGGCTCAGGGAGTTTTGAGCCACCATGGCCTCCTCTATCCTCCTCTTGCACTCGGCCACGGCGTAGAAGGCCTCCTTGTCTGTTGAGAGCAGCAGCAAACACACAGTGCATTCTGGAGGGTCCAGGTAAGAAATGTAAGCGTAAAAGTAACAGTCAGGGTTAAACAGCGGTAGGCAGATGGGAGTCCAGATCTCCCCGGCCTGAAAGGCGGAGGAGGCTCCAATGAGGTTGAGCAGGAGGTGGACGTCAGCGGGCTCCAGCCGGGCGTCCTCGATGACGGTCTTTTCCTGGACGATGGTGAGCAGCTGGTTCTTGGCGATGAGGATGGAGAAAACCAGGTTGGGGGTGATGGCCTTCTGCAGGATCTGGCTAAGGGAGTCCCTGAGAGAAGAGGCCAGGGGCAAGCAGTGCACCGCTGCCAGCAGGAAGCTGGGGTCCGAGTCCACCAGGTTGAGAAGGCCATCCAGGATCTTCTCAGAGCCCGCCAGTAATCTCCTCAGGTCATAGTTTTTCTTGTGTTCAAAGATCCGGGTGATGCTGGCCTGGGTGAGCATGCTGATGATCTGATAGTAGACATAGAGGAGCTCGTCGCGCAGCTGCTGCTCAGACTGACGACTGCTGGACACACACACCAGCACCAGGGGGCCCTTCTGCAAGAACACCACGATGTGCTCCTCTGATGGAGGGAACAAGGGAAGACAAAGCAAAATATATACATCATCTAAGGTCTACTGTTATACAGTCGGAGAAATTTTGTGAAACAATCGTCATACACAAAATTGATCTGACTGATGTCAAGTGCCCACAGCTCTCACCTGAATAGACTGAGCGGATGATGTTATCTCCACTCTGGACAAAAGACACCAGTGCCATCATGACTCCCATGGTAGAGGAAAGGGCCTCTTCACTGCCATAGCGGGAGTAGATGGGCTTGCCTGCTTCACTTAGCACAAAAACATGCTTCCTGTGCTGCCGCCAGCTCTCGGCCGTCACATCCTCTTCACGGTGAGACAGAAATGCAGGAGCTTCTGGGGTGCCGGTCTCCAACAAGGGAGACGACCTCCCCTTCACACCTACACCCTGCTCTTCCAGTTTGCCCCTGGCCAGCACTGTAACGACAAACTCCCCAGAGTCATCCTGGTCGTTGTTAATGGCGGCCTCCTCAGGTACTCCGTCAGCTGGCTGGGTGTACACGTTGTTCTGACAATCAAAGTTGCCTGACTCCTCAGTCTCTAGCTCTGTAACCTGGTTTGCTTGGGGCTCTGGATCCAGACTCTGCTCCCCCGCTGTATCATCTGACAGCACAGCTGCAGGCTCCTCTTTGTTAACACTGACATTGTCGTCTCTCTCCGCGGGGTCAGCATGGTCAGGAAACATGTGATTCCCCAACAGGGAAAGAGAAGTCGCCAAGGTGTCAGCTATAATAAAAAGGTGAAAATGAATACAGGTGGGCTGAACAAAGTTTGCAGCTTTAACAAAAAGGTTATCAATCAGTAATATAATGAATGTATTTACCAGTTGGAACAGAGATCTCAGAGGGTGGATCACAAATCCTCACTCCCTCTGCCTCTCCTTTTTGTTGATTGTCTCTCTCCATGTTATCATCCCAGTTACTGGAGATCAGAAAACAACATAAAACCTCGACAATCACAAACCAGACCAATCCTAATCAAATCCTTTATGGCTAATGTATTTCAATGTCAGTCATACTGTCACATGCATGAGCCAGTGTTATAATTATTGTAGCTGGCCTCCTGAATCCTCAAAAAGCATGCATCACAGTCTCTATGAATAGGAGTACTGATGCTGGATCAGTGGTCATGTCACATGACTTTGGAGGCAAACTGGTCTCAGAGCAGAATTCAAACTCCAAGACACTGAACAGACTCTGGGATCAGGACTAATTTCGGCTCCCAAGACTCAGGAAGCCTGGCTAATAATTTGGTCAGTAGAAACTTAAGCCGGGTTTATAACGGCTGTTTAACGCTGCAGCACATAAACCAGACAGGCAAACGAAAATAGTTGTCCGGCAGAGCTAGGCAGCTAGCGTCTGTTTAGTGACGTTAACTAAATTACTTACAAGGTTTATGTTAGCTTGCCTGCTGACTGGCATGTCAGGGAGTAGTTTGCTATTCTGATAAAGCTTAATTGTACATTCCGTTGCTACTCAGTAGTTGTTGGCTGCAGCTAAAAGCTAACATTCTCAGCTAACAGCGACATAGATCAATTTCATGGCCTTGGCTTAATAGTGAGCATGCAATGCAATCGTTGACAATTAAAAATGACAGGTAAAACGAAGAGTTAAACTTACGATTATTTGTACCGTCGAACCGTTGGGGGAATACTTAATTTACTACATAAACTTTCATCAGTAGCCAGGTTGCAAACAAGCTGTCAAGATGAGAAGCAGAAAACAAATTTTCCTCTTACCACAGCAGACATCCGGAATCCCTGATGACAAGCTCAGCTGACCAATCAGGCAGCTCGGTAGCTGTAGCTAATCCCGCCCCCCTGGGCGCGTTCCAGGCAGTACTGTGAAATACGATTCTAACACAAGTTAAGCTGTTTGTTGTTTTGGGTCAAGTGCTTAAATTGTTTTATTAGACACTGCCACTATACAGCTTGCTAGCACTTTCTATAATAAAGTAATAAAAAAATATGGATGGCCACTTGCCTTTTGGCTGGGGCGTTTTGCAGTACTGATGATGCAATATTTATTCTGATGTGCTAAATTTAATAGAATGTAAAAATGGCAGACCGATACACTGGGTACAGTCATAATGAAACCTGTAAAATGCAGTAATATACTACGGTATACGGTATTTTCTGAATGATTTTTGCTATAGATTGGTGGTGTTTGTAGCGTGGCTGCGCGCGCTGCGTACATTCAGGCTGATTCCCCAAAACCATACACCCCCTCTACCGTAGATAGCGAGCGACGTATCCTCTACCCAACTAGCTAAAGGGATGTTGTAAATAAGATATGTTGCGGACAGAAACTTCAGCTCGCCCTGTGGATTTGACGCTAGCTAGATAACGGGATACAATGGAAGAGCCGTGGGATTTTGAGTTTTTGTCCCGCGTTGCTGACAGCTGTGTGTCGTTTCTCTCCGAGTTTGTGGACGATTGGCTTGCCAATGATATGAGAGTCTCCATATTCAAAATCTTACTTAGCTGGTTGATTTTTAGTCTAATCGCAATTCACTTTGCGTGGAAAGTGTACGGAAACACGGTGAATGACATGTATTACAGACAAGGTGAGTGTCGCTGCGCGGTAGCTGCGGGGCGCTAAGCTAAGCTAGCCGTGTTAGCTGCGTTTCCTAACACTGGCCTCCCGGTGTGTATTCCCCGCTTACTGTGTGTGTGTTGATGTTCAGGGACGGGACAGAACGGAGGCACACCTGACACAGCACCTCACCTGAGTGGATGGTAGGTGTCCCAGCATCCAAACAGGTAGCCGACCCTCCTCATACTGTCTGTCTGCTACTCTCAGCTTCAGTTTAGTGAGGTTACCATCAACAGACATAACCAAATTCGTGATCTTTGCTTCATTCGTTTGCTGCCATTTGATTGACTGAACTTCTGCCTGTCTAAGATGGCTTACAGTTGCAAAACAGAATGGATACTATGAAATTGTGTCCTCTAAATTGAAGCTACAAAGTTAGTTACCAATATATTCCTGATAGGGATTCAGGGTGTCATTGGGTGTTTATGAGGATTAGGCTAAGTCACACTTTAATTGCGTTATCATCAGTTTTTTATTGTTTTGTGTGTAATGATATTTTGTCATCTTTTTAGGGAGAGCACAGCAGGAGATACTCTGAAGACCCACCGAGAGTAACAGTCAGGAGAATGCTGTGGACCCTGTGAAAACTGCATACTCGGTCTTCATCCAAACAACGAGCCAGGAGATTCAGCTCTGCCAGAGACACTGAAGTGTGCCTTCTTCAAGTTGTTTGATAATGTTGCATCGTCATCATTGCAATAAGGAGGATGTACCTACTGGAAACTGCTTTGAAAATATAGCTGTCATCACTTGTCATGCAGACCAACTGTAGGGCTGTGTTAGTCCAGTATCCACTCATTTAACTGTCTTAAGTATATTTAGTTTGGCCCATCAAGAGTGGTCATCAAGTATAACCCTACTCTACATAAATGCCCATCTTCATCTGTTGGCCAGTGCTCTGTGGTTATGGTGCAGGGTTTTATGTGTGAATATGTGATTGACGACTCTTCGATAACATGCATCAGCTTTTGCACATAAGGATTTCCATTCAGAAGCCCCGAGCAAGGAATAACTATTGGACTTGATTTAAATGGCGTATGCAAGGAATAAGGATAATATATAGTTCATTTCACATTTCCACTTTGTTGGCCACACTAAGATGCTAAGGCAGAACACATTGAGAGTTCACCAGGCAGGGAATACTCGGAACAGCTTATTTTTATGGTCCCACTAAGATGCACCAGAAATAAGAGAAAGTTAATAATTTAAGAGGTTGAGTGCTGTGCATGGTATGCTTTGGAGTGGGCAGGGTTATTTTTATCGCCGCTGTTTCATGAAGAATGCACATGATCTGCTGAAAGACAGAATTATGAGTAGTGGTTCCTGTCTGACAGATTTATGATTCATGAACATTTCAGGAACTTCTCTGTATTTCTTGCAGTATGCAAGGAGCATTTTGTGCACTTATTGGAAGAATGACTACCGTCAGTCATACCAGACCAGTGCAAGTCTGTAGTACTAGACAAGATACTACAGTGAAGTGTTTAACGATATGGATTGTCCCTGTCAAACTAATAAAATAAAATAATCAGCATACATTTGGTACCTGAAAGTACCCGCAGCAGTCGAGCAGCACAGCCAGAAGACGATACAACTGTGCAAGTTAAAGCCTTGTGCCAATAGCCTGACTGATAATAAATTTGTTTGTGCTTACAAATATTGATGTCTTTGATGTCTCTCAATGCCAGAGCTGAGTGTCAGTGGAAAATGTGTAAAAAAAACAAAAAACTTTTCAATACCATTTAGTTTTTAATGAAAGCACATTAAGTCATTATGCAACAAAATAGCTTTGCAGTTAGAAGTACCACTAACTTAAAAAAAAAAAAAAAAAGAATAATCAGAGAAAGTCAACTT
>OMOV01095059.1:0-16858 GCA_900312565.1 Beryx splendens
CACACACACACACACACACACACACACACACACACACACACACACACACACACACACACACACACACACGCACGCACGCACGCACTCACTCTCTCACACACACACACACTTACACTAGAGAAATTGATTACCACCTCGCCCTGATTGCAGGCCCTCTGTCTTCTAAATCTAAATTGCAACTCCAGACACAAAAGCAGCCCATGTTGCTGAAGCACACTAAATCAATCTCTCCCACTCCCCAGCTCCTCCACTGCCAAATAAAAAGTACAACAATCGCAGAGAGCTGAAAAGCCCTAGAATGTAAAATATGCTGTGTAAGACGCCGCTCTCTGCATTCTATGACCTTGTGCTTGAAGGGAGGAAACCTTCAAATTCTCGGATAATGAGGTTACCTAGAGGAGCCGTGTGTCATGACAAAATATGACTTAATATCTTGACTAGAAGTCAAGATATGTCAGGAGAATAAGATTACAACTTTCATCAAATGCTCCTTGTTTGCTGTCCCGTTGAAAGCAGTATGCTTTGCCCAGGTACGATGTCTTATTTCCCTATCTGTGGCTGCACATTCCCTCCTCATCCTAGAGACAATTGGACATTATTCCACTAGGAAGCCTATCTGTCTAATTACCCCACTGTCTTTACGCTACATTGATTTGCATTCTTAGCTATTCAAATTATACAATCCATTGCATTTTAAACACTGACAAAACTACTTAAAATTCAGCGATTAAACCCATTGAGGGATATCAGCAGTTTTGAGAGTATAGCTACTATGGCATACATTAGCTCCACATCCCCAATGTGTGGTGTAATTTAAAGATTCAAAGATCTTCCTGCCCCCACTCCCCCACCTCTACTCATCCCTCCCACCACTCCCCCGTTCATGTCACTTATCTGCCCCCCCCTCCCTCGCCGTCCCTCCAGGGTGGGTCCCTGGCATCATTTGTCATGTTTCACAACCCGATCTTTAATGTGCCCTTATCTCTCACTCAGACAAGGTACTTAACATGAGAATGAATCGGAGACCTTGTCCTTATTGAGTAGCTGAGCCATTATGTGTAATGGCTGTCAGCTGTTTGGAATGCATTACCTGTGTGCCACTGGAATTCTCTCATTTGTTCCCTTGTCTAGTTTTGCATTCAAGTGTACGCATGAGCACTCTTGGTTTTACTCAAAAGTGGATATTGGAAAAGTGTGCCAACCCGATGGTTGTCAATGTGATTTTGCCTATTCTTTACAAATATGCTATTATGAAATGACTGCGGCTGAGTGGTGTCATTGGCAGAATGAGATTGTTATTATCTGTGATGGCCCTCTCCTGCTGGCCTTGCATGATGTTGACTCAGCTCCTTCTTGGAGGAGGACTCATCATCGACATCACCCAGGACAGTCCTTCTGTTGGGCTGCTCACATTATTCCCCTCATTTCAATTGCACTCATTTTCTATCAGCTCACCCTGTCACCCCTCTGTTGGACACACCAGGACAACTGGCTGCACACACTAGCTGTGGTTTTCCCCCTTTATATGAAGCAATCACCAAAGAGTCTTGGGAAATAAGGTGCAAAAATGATGGCAGTCCTGTGTTCAATGTGGTATCAATTGCATAAATATAAGAAGTTTAGTCAGTCAATCAAAGACAGTGTTAAGAAAGATGAGAAATGTTTAAGTTAACAAAAATAGCACAGACTATATCAGGATGGGACCAAAACATTGCACATACTGTATGACACAGTGAATTTCTGTTTCACTATCAATCCAACATACATTTTCTGTGTCACTGGTCCTGTCCTGGTGATTTTAGAAAGCACAGTCAGTCACAATCCTTTACCTTTACCCCATCCCAAGACTGAATTAAGGAACTCTGGGCATCAGTGGGTTTTTTTTCTTCACCAACAGGCAGCCAATAAAACCTAAAGCCTGTACTTTATCTCAATGCCTCACTATTACATCTTTGCAAAGGCCAGATAAACAAACCAAGTATTATTGCACACAAGGAGAACCTTCTCCTTCTCACAGTGTGCTTTGTTTGTTTCTCCTCTGTAGACCCACTAGATCAATACAATGCTGTTGCAATTATTACCATCAGCAACCATTTGGAATGATTGGATTTGCTCCAAAGGCTGAAAAATAGACTTAGGCTGTATCATATGGTAGACTTTGCACTGCTGTAATTCTGTAATTGGATAAATTGCAGGCAAAGAAAGCCATTTTCCTGGAGGGGAATAAAAAAAACAGAACAAATGTGCCATGTCAGTTTAGTTCTTAGGTTTTTTTTCTCCTCTCAAAAATCATTATTGCATGAAATACCCCTTGCAGCACCGGGAAGCCGTGGATGAAATAATAGTATAATCATAACACCCAAGTAGCTGCTGTCTTTTACTCCTGCACCACCAATGTCTGAGTTTCTCATTTTAAATGCCTAACCACACAGTTGAGAAACCACCGGAATAAAATAACAAGGTAACATGGATAAGTCAGTGGAGGAATAGATCTAGGAGAGTCCACGCAGAATGCTCTGCACACTAAAGGCTCAATTTGGGCCCCCGGGATTTGCAACCCGAATAAGAATTTACCTGTCCTGTGCCTATGACTTTGGACAGTTTGCTCTAGATTTGTGATTTGTATGTGATTTTTCCGCTTCCGAAGTGTTCAAGTGTTGTTTGCTGAGCCGTGGTTGCTCGGTCACGAGCAGCTGAAGCTGTCCACTTTAACAGGAAATCAAGCAACACCAAGTCCCAAACCATCGGAACAATACGACATATGTGTGTATATGAAGTCTGAAGAAATTTGAGGCAACATAATAAAATAAATCAATACTTTCTTTTACAATGTGGCAACTCCTCTTGAAATGAGTTCCAGAGACTACTTTCTATCTCATTTACAGTACAGACAGAGACAAATTGTAGTCTAGTTATTCCCCACTGCACTTATTTATTTATTTTTTCTTCAGTACTCTGACATCTCTTTCTTTCTCTCCTTCCAATCACTGATAAAAAAAATAAAAATTAAACATGGTAGGCAACTTTCCATTCATTTACCAAAGCAATCTCCTACTATCTATCCAACGAAACATTACCTAACTGGACAAATCTCCTTGATCATACTATGGAGCTATAGAATTGGAAGGACCCTGAGTATTTTAAAGTGGCAATATCCCAGGGATTGCAGCATTGATATTACACTTTAATGCAATCTCAGGAGCCAGTGAGCAGCCCAGTTTGATTGGATAATACCAGCACATTGAGCTCTCAGGCATAAATCTTCATTCATATGTATAAATCACTCAAAATAGAGCAAGGGGATTTGAGTCACAAATCCAAAAAAGCAATAACCATGAAGGAGGAAAAGTCCAATACAACACATTTCCACATTCCACTGAACAGTAACTGCTGCGGCTTGGAAGAAACCCAGTAGTAAAGTAACTCGGAGATAGGACACGGGCTCTTCAAAACACTTTTAAATGAACCAATCATCCCTATGATTGTTATGGAGACAGTCAATCAGGAGGTAAATCCGGCGCTCGTTGAGGACACTTGAGCACATGATGAGGAAGGAGTAATAACTATATCACTATGCTACAAGGAGCATGGAGAGCAAAATGTTTCAAGAAAATAGGGTCTGCAAACCGATGCACACAGCCTGAAGTTGTGTCTGGGAGTGTCAAGGCATCTCACATTTCTCATTCTACACATTAGGAATTTGGTATCATGACTTAAGCAGCAGGCTTATTGGAAAGACCAATAGGACTGCTCTGTAACTCAAACCATGGGTGTGACTCAATTCTCAAGGCAGTGCCATTCAGCTCCAGGTGGAATGGGGCTGCTCACATAAGTCAAGGTTGGAATGCCACTGGCTCCTAAGGGAAGGTTTGGGGCCAAGATTTGAAATTCAATATGTTCCCATGTTCGGTGCAACATTACAATAGAGCTGTTGGAAGACTGCTGACCTTGAGACTTGTCACTCACAATATGATTCTGTCACTATGAATCATTCCTCCAATCCCCCACTTTTAGTTTTACTGAGCAGTCTAAGTTACTTAACTTCAAAACCCTCTTTGATACGTTGTTCCTGTAACATCAGTCGCTGATTGGCTGACCCCAGAGACTCTTTCTGATGCAAGGCCCCAGAGAGCATTGGGTGTGATCTAGAAGCCACAGTTCATTAAGATTAGATCTCATTTTATTGGCAATATTATGCACAAAAGGGCCCTTGCGATGATGGGTTGAGATATTATTCTTCACAGACAAAATTACTGTAACAGAGACTGTATGGAAACACAGTAGTGGAAAGAAAGAGAAAGTGTGGAAGCCATAGGGTTCTCAGCTTAACAGAACAGCGCTGGGCTGCCACCTAATGGTTCAAGATCCTTGCTTGTGCATGGAAGCGCTGCATGAAAACTAAATTTTGAATAACATAACATCTGCCATTTGGTGGATGCTTTTATCCAAAGCAGCTTAAATTACCACAAGTGCATACATTTATACTGTAGCATTGGCCGCCCCCATGGGAATCGGGCCACTTACCCTAGTGGTAGTGCAATGCTCTACCCATTGAGTAACACAACTGAACTCAGCCAACCATGAGTTAGTTGAGTTCAATTAAGAAGATTCAAAACACTTGGCAGACAGCCAAGTTATTTATTTAAAAATATTACTAAGAATTGGAGGAGCCTTGTGGCCTAACTACATACAGTTTCCTTGAGGCATGGGATCACACCGGCATCAATGTGATTTGTGGGTCTGACATGTTTAGTCTACAGTGAGATAACAAGAAAGAATGAACAGCAGCGGGAGAGGCTTGAAGCATGCACTCTGAATTGAAGAGACACAGACGCAGGTGCTTTTATTGATGTCATTACTTTTTTCCACTCTGGTCCCCAGATCCAAACATTGGGAGTGATTGGCACTGCGAGCACCAGACAATGTTCTGGCACCAAACCAAACTGTTTGTAAATTCAGGGCACAGTCAGATTTCATATTCATACATTCAAAGTGTCACTTACTCAGAGTATTCAGACTCAGAGCACAATCTAGGTTCTCTGGCCAAGGAGGTGCATCAAAGCCTCCAAATGATTACAGCGGTAGCCAAATGATATCAAGATGGTTAAGCTTGCAAGCGAGCTACTTTTTACTCCATGCAGATAAAACACCTCTTCCTCAGGGCAAAATGCATCAGACTTTTAAATTACATGAGGGGTGTTATCAGCTTAAACATGTAACTGACACCTGACAATAATTTGACATATTTTCATCTTCCTTTTTTATCTTTATCTATCACCTAATTGTAATATTTTTGACTGTTTTGAGGGAATCAGATCAATTTTCTTTAAAACTGCTACTGCCAGAAAAAGGGTTTGTAACACATTTTAGGAATGGAGCCGCGAGACATGACAGGAAATATGGAACTGGGCCAGGAAGACTTAATGACATCATCCAGGAGGCTGACATGCTTTATGACTTGATGCATTAATTTCAGTGATCACTGGGCTCTTTCAAAGCATACTGTGTTATACATGCAAAATGCAATGGAAGTAACCTGGCATGACACAATCTTCAACAGCAGTGACATATCCAAGCCACCAGCTGTTTTAGTGTTACCTTTTTAAAATCAGGACATAATAAGTAGCTAACAGAAACAGTGAGCAATATAATATAAAATACAATTGATGCATGTAACTGTGAAAGAATGAATTGCAAAAATAAAGCAATAGGCACCATGTCTTTTCTAGATTAGAAGTAAGAGTTAATGGTATTTAAACCTCTCTGTAAGCTTTGTGGAATTTGGTCAGAACAGGCCAAAGCATATTAGACTAATTCAAATATTTTCTTTCAGTCTCAAATTTAAATTTCAAATATTTACTTAATCAATAATGTGGATTTTTATTTTATGAATATTTTAGCAGTGTTAGACTACTTTCCAGTGAATTGCCTGTCAATCGCCATCCGTAAATTAGCTGCACAATGCCAGAGTGGAGAAGTGAAGGAGAGAGCAGAAAGGGCTGCCGCTGACCCTTTGAAGAAGAAAAAAACCAAAAACTTCCTCTGGGACACTATACCAGCCCACTAAGCCCAGATCTACCTGCCATCTGCAACAGGTTGTTCCTGAGAGCTGTCACCCACTCAACTTCCCCTCCTAGGACACCAGACACCCAACCCATCTATGGAACTGATTGGAACTGTAATTACAGTGGCTATGGAGTTCATCCAGTTTATTCTTACTAGTGTTGTTTGCAGAGACTTATACTACTCATAAGCCTTGGTACCCTAGGTAACCTATAGGAACTACAGTAGGTCCATCCTCCACAAGGCTCAGGACTTATTCCATTTTTCCATCCTACTCAGTACCACTCTCTCATGATGTGTTGTTGACTGCAACCTACTGCATGCCATGCCAGGAAACATTTGTTTCTTCTACGTATTTGTATTGACTGTATTGTGTGTCATGTACTGTCACTTCAGGTGTGAGGTCTGGCTGTCCATGTGCCATGTGAGCCTGTATAGTATGTCACCATGTAAGTTGTCAATAGGTTTCTGCACCAATGTCACCAAAATAAATTCTTGCATTTATTGAGCTTGGCAAATCAAGTTATTCTGACATGGTTGTAAATACAACCTCATTATTGTCGTCCTCCTCGCCCTCCTCGTCCTCCTCCTCCCCCTCACCATCATCACAAAAACCAACACCATCATCATAAACAGTAGCAGCAGAAACCAACAGCACACCAGCAGCTGCTGAAGCATCTTATTACTGTTCACCTCAGTGCACCTCATTGTCCACAAGAGGTCAGACATAAACAGCAGAAGTCATAAGTGGTAAAAGTGGCGTACTGAATGCCCCTGGCTCTCAAACTCAACAGCTACATTTTATCCGTAGGGCCAGACAGTTAACCAGGGCTTATTCTTTTTTTCTTTCCAACTCGATTGTTTTTTTAAGGTTGTGTTATCAAGATTTTGAGTTTAAAAAGTAGCTGTATGTGGAGTAGAGCGCTCGGGCCACTGGAATCCATAACTGAGCTATGAGTTATAAAGATGTCACCACATCGCAGACAGAAAAAACAGTGCTAACTTGGATTAATGATTCATTTGGTAATCAAATTCTGTTAGCAAATTTCTGTCAACTAAACATCATTCAAAGAACATTCTTTCCATCCAATTGCTCCAGCCCATAAGGTCATTAGATAGCTGTTCTCGTACCGTGGGCCTGGCTGGCATTGTACTGTATGTTGCTTGACTGAAAGCGGGCTGTCACGCCTACTCTAAATGTAGGCAAGGTTGATAGCGTCACTCGATCCCGTGTCTCGGATACAAACGCTTGGCCCCCAGTCAGAGAAGCCGTGGCGTGTAGTTTGTAGAGCAGGTTGCGCTCTGAACAGCTCAATCAACACTTTACTTTGAACCATTTGCTCAACAATTTACGCAGAACTATGGGAATAGGAGTCCGAAATAGACATATTATGCATTGCTCTGGGACCATGATGTCAAAGGAAGTACTTCCTCTCTAATGTTCTGTGCTCATTGCAGTCACTGTCAAAGTCGCGTTTTTATTTTTTATTTTTTTGCAACGCCTGGGAATATTTGAAGAGTTTCAAGGTCTCAAAGGGAAGTGTGTGAGTGAGCTGTCAGCGGTCCGGTCGACTGACTTTTCAAGCAGTAATGGCCACTGCAAGACTTGATTACATTGCTCCGTGGTGGACATACTGGCTGCACAATTTCCCTCATCTGAATTTCTCTTTCCAGTCGGTCGGCAACACTTTCAGACCAGAGGAGGCGAGCTATCAGCAGGTTGGTAACTGCCGTACTTGTGCGTAAAAGCGCACGCACGTAGTTTACAAAGAAACTGAACAGAGAAACTGCAAGATGTGCTGCTGTGGATATTTAAAGTTCGAAAGCAATGGTATAAGTTTTCTTTGAATGTAAAGTCAAACAGAAACTCACAGATACATATTAATTGTAGTTTGAGAC
Source organism: Beryx splendens (assembly GCA_900312565.1). NCBI lineage: Eukaryota > Metazoa > Chordata > Actinopteri > Beryciformes > Berycidae > Beryx > Beryx splendens. The sequence continues at coordinate 7,963 of OMOV01095059.1, forward strand.
AAACTAGATGGATGCAAAGTGATGTAAAAGCTGCTGTTTCTTTTGTTTGCCTCTTTCTGATGCATCAGTCCCCCTCACACTTGCAGTGACTGTTAGTCCAAATGTAAGGGAGGAGAAAGGGCACATACTGCAGTGCTCACATGATGACACATGACCTGTATTAACTTGAATATTTTCCTTTGAAATATTGCAGGTATGATTGAGAGGGGAAGTAACAGCAACCATAACACATAGACATACAGACACACATACATATTGTATACACAAGTCCTCTGGGTTCTCAAGCTTTACTCCAACTTTCTGTCCAAGCCTCTTGGTGATCATTGCTCCAAATGATATTAATGTACTCAGTACAATCTATTACCCCCAGTTCAGTTGAAACAAACAAAACATGCATTCTTTCTGATATTGATATGAGTGTTAATTTTCTGAATGACTGCTCATTCCAACACCATACATGTGTGTGATGTTTGTCAAGACTTGTGCTCTGCTTATCCTCCATTACGTGGTTTGCTTTCAAAACTGATTGTATGAAAAAGAGGTCTATTTTGTATGGAGAAAAAAATCTATTGAATCAAAATCTATTGAAAACAATTTCAATCCAATCTCAATCCAGACTCGTACACTGTAATCAACTTCAGAAAGAAAATATTCCAATTCCCTTCAAGCAAAATGCTTTTTTAAGGCCATTCAAGGGCTAGGGCAACATCATGTCCGAAATCACCCTGAGCAGGGATGGGGATTGGCAACTGGGACAAAATCATTATGGAGAATGTGGGTGAGAAGGAAGCTAACTTTGATGGAAAAAAGAAACAACGTTGGTCACAATTGTGCGTGAAATTGAATACAGTACAATACTTCAATATTGCCCATACATTATGAACTATCTAATACACAAAAAAGTCACATGATATCAGACCATCATAATCTGACATGCGTAATTCCAACTGGAGAAACTATTCACAAATTAATATCACATGTGCCTATTTGATTTATTCCAACAAAATGAGAAGAGCTATACAAGGAAACTTGTCCAAATTTGCTCTGTTACAGAAAACCGTGTCTTTATCTTAACTCCATTTCTAAAACCGTGGATATATTGTTATGTGAGGATAATATTGCATATTGAATCTCATTCTGAGCTGTGCATTTATTACACCCATTCTTTTCTGGATATTAAAGGCATATCCTTCAAAACACAACAATAGTGCTGTAAGCCCCCAAGGAATATGAACTGTGTTTTAGTGTGTGTGTGGTGTGTGTGCGTGCGTGTGTGTGCGTGTGTGTGTGTATGTGTTTTGTGCATGTCCATGCAGCGTTGTGTGTTCCATTTGCCCCAGGTCATTTGTGAATGCAGACCCATTACAGGAAAGTTTCCAGAGCTCATTTGTCCTCCACTGCACCTCCCTCTATGTATCCAGGTCCATCTGGGTCATTGAGTCCCAGCAGTGTCACACTGGCTCAGCTGAAAACCAGTCAGCGTGGAGCGAGGAGTGCCATGTTGGAGTCACAGCGCCTCTTGACACTCTATAGGCCTGACTCAGCCTCTCAAGCCTGAAAGTAATCAATGTTCTTCTTTTATCGGCTGGATCTGTTGTTGTCTGTTGAGAAAAGTGCAGTGGAGCAACAGAAGGATTTGCTAAAGCTTGCTATTTGCATAATTATATTAGACAGACCTCCATACTTAGGCCTATCAAAGATCCTCCTTACTTTATAAAAAACATCCTTTTGCGAAGATTAAAAAATCGATGAACTTCCGGTCAATGAGCTGAGATACTGTAGTCATTTTCTCCCTCTCTCTTTCTCCCTCCCCTGCCCCTGCCATTGGCTTGTTATGGCATGGCAGTCAGTGGAAATTGAACTGCCTGCATGTCTAATTATGAAATAATGGAGTGGAAAATTAGAGGAGGAGTGGGTGAAAGTGGGAGAAGTGTGCTTATGGAGGGCCTGAACTGAGCTGTAGTGACAGATAATCTGACCAGGGTTGAAACCACTGTAGGCCCTTCAGTCTGCTCCTGGCGTTCATCAACAATGACCTCAAAAACCAGTGAAGATTAAGGGGTGTTTTGGGCCAGTGTGACACTTAAGGTAGGGCAGTTGGCACAGTTGGCCCTAATTCTGTATTGACCTATTTTCCTTGAGGTACAGTCAAATTAGAGCTGACCAATTAATCCCCCAAAAAAAAGTAACTTCTGCAATTTCCAAATTGCACAGGCTGCAGTTATTTGCTGGATTCCTAATCAAGTTGTTTTAGCGCTCCAGGTAATCTTTAGTCCATGAATCAAGTACAGTATTGGTAAAAACATTTCATCATACTCAAACTCAAATAAATCCTGCACGCTGACATCCATTTTTTTTTTACAAAGTCACTTTTCTTTAACTGATTTTAAAGTTCTAAAAAATGTATGATGAGAAAAACTAGTGAAGATATTAGTCGCAGTTTAAATTGCAATTGCAATATTCTGTCAAATAATCACAATTCGATTACTTGTCAATATCTTTCAGACCTAATTCAGATATTACATCACTGGGTATACTGCAGGCTGCATCCATTAAAAAGACTGTAAATGTCTGTGTGGAATTTTCCATAAGTAGAGGGTAGTGACTATATATTGGTTGAACGTTAGACCAGTATGGTGCACTGCGTTCTACAGACCTACAGATATAAATCACTTTGTAGCAAAGCTGTCACAGGAAGGTCACTTCAACATTATGTCTTTAACTTTGTGCATGTCAGGTCAAATGGTTATGTGACATATTTGTATCCCCATATAAGCTTAACACTAAGCCATTTAACATGATCAGATTTCTTAATTCCCAAAGCAACATGCATGAAGTCAATGTTCCTGCTATCTATTGTGTTCATTATGTCAGTCTGTCTGTATGATTCTACCCTCCACATTGTCAGTCTACCTTGGGTTAAATGTCTTATATGATTTTAATTGGAAGTTTTCATTTCTGAAGATACTTCTATAAAAAACACAGCATGAATGATCTGGTTATATTAAGTAATATTTTGACTGATTTTAGTGGAACTTGGGACAAAATAAGAGTTTAAACAATAAAATAGTTTGTTAGTGCTTGCAAAAGCATATCATCTGAACTCAGTCACAGTGTCAGTGTCATCCAAACTGAATAATTAGTCACAGACTTAAAGGCCAAGCTCTGCTTATTCAGGCAGACCCAGACTTTCTGAACTTTTGAGCTTTTAAAATTAAATGCAATTTTTTGGCAAGTGAAATCAAAGTTCAGGCTATTGTTTGGATTGTCGAGAGCTCCATATTTTGAATTCACCAAATTTCCATGGTAATAATAAACACCAGGGGCTTCTTTTGGACTCCAGCTCAGTCATTAGTTTAAGAACCCTAGTCTCAACTTGCATCCCACGCTCATTAAAACTTCTCTCAGCATGTTGAGGTCCACCACAATGTGGCCCCACTGTCATTGAACTTAGGCTTAATTGATTTTCTGAGATCTCCACATTCCACTGCACTATCGCCCTGTAATACTTCCTCCTCTCTTCTTTCTTCACATCAATCGATCTTGCTTTCTTTCAGTCCTGCAGGCTTTGAGTGTTTCGTACGCTCAGGAATCACAAGACTGTATGAAAGCCGTTCTGTCACATGATGCTCCCCTCCCACAGCCTCGGATCATTTCTGTTTTCCAGTCGAGAGTGTTGCTATGGCGATGGGCAGAAAAAACAAGGTGCCCTGTGGGCTGTTTGGTCAGGCAGCGATCAGCAGTGATAATGATGAGTGATGGGTCAGCTAGCTAAATGCTAACCTTTGCCCTCAACATATCTTTACATATGAGTGTTGCCTGATACTGGTGGGTTGTTCTCACTCAAGTTGTCAACCTTTGGGTGCTGGGGTCACCCAGCATAACCCCTCCAGACCACACACAACAGCTGTGTACCGTGTATAAGATCACCACTTAGGACTTGGTCTGTTCCCATGTTACAGTGTTTCAGCTTTTTAACATGTTGACATCTCTGTCTTTCACCTCTGTTCCCTTTCTACCATCCTTTCTCTCTCCACTCTCATTCCCTCTCTCAGTCTCTGATATTCCTAGCATGTGTTGGGGCGGTGGGTCTTGGCCTGAGCCTGCTGGTCCTGGCAGTGTACCTGAGCTGCCTGTGTTGCTGCCGCAGGGAGGTGGATGAGGAGACCAAGAGGCCTGATACCTGCTGTGTCACCTGGACTGCCGTCATCACAGGTCTCATCATATGGTGAGTCTGAAAGGTAAAATGATTCCATTCTGTTGCTGTCATCGCTGCATCCCTAAACTCTCAAATGCAAAGCATTAACTATTGTCTATGTATCCATTGCACATGTGATGACACTTGTGACTCTGCACATGATCAAAAGTCCACTTTTAGATCTTTTTTTTGGGGGGATAACGTCACCCATCTGATTTAGGACAGACCGGAGAAAGTAATTTAAATCCAGACCTTTTGGAAGACAGAGGCTATATGTGACTCAGTTTAAGCCTTTCACAGCAGCCACTGTTGAATTGGTTATTTAGGGTCACTTTAACAAACCATGAGTATGTCAAAGGAAATGACGATCAAAGCAGCCTCATGAGCACAATCATTTGGCTCCATCTGCTGTTTATTCCAAAGTTTTAGTAATTGTTCTACTAACTTTTGCCTCATCAAATCTGTAGAGTTTTGATGAGGCAAATAGCAGTTGCAAGCTGACATTAGGAGACTACTAGCTAAGAGAAATAGAATGAGGTTCCATGACCTGGCTTGCAAGTTCCAACCTTTAGTTTCTGTAGAATACAAATGAAGGAGAACAAATGATTTCTCCAAAGGGTTTGATTGAATTACTGTACAGATCCGCTTAATCTTGTGACAGTTATCTAAGTGCTGGTCCTTAATGTAGTTAGTTTGCTGTTTACATACCAAGACCTTGCTGCAGCACACAAGGCCTATTGTAGTGCTAAGTGCTTAGGCATGATGCTGCTTAGCCAAGGAGCACGGTCAACCCCTCCCTGCCCGGACAGCTCTCCGTCTCTCCCTGCAGAAGCCTGTGCCAGTGGATTTTAGTAAGTTTTAATCAAACAAATACACCACAGCATACAGTCACAAACATAATCAGTATGCGATCGCAGAGTTAGACTTTGGCATACTGGGCTGTGTGGTGGAAAGCTGCATCTAAATCTGCCTCCTCCTACATAAAATTTGACTTGCTAATAGACTTGTTAACAGGGTTTTGTAATATGGTTTCAGAATGTGCCTTCATCGCTGGCTGGTATTTCTCATCTTTAGGTCTGTGTTGAGCTGTTGACCTCTTGTTTTTATTGATGGCTGTCTCGAAGTAACAGTGTCAACTTAATGGACATAATGATAATATGCTTGCAAGTTTTCAAGCTGGGCTCAGACATACAAATCCTCATCCTTCTGGGCAATTATCTCGGCTCTGACTCAATCCTTTTGTATAACATACCACGAAACAAATAACATCATTTTGTCCTCTATTCTATCCTGCTGGGTCACAAGATTTCTATTAAATAAAATAAGCACAGATGTCCTTTCATGTCCTTTAAAAATGATTTTATTGCTTATTACTCAATCTCCTGTACTGAATTCATGATTACCTAATCACAATTCACATTTTCTAATTTTGACTGCGCAGGGTTTTTCCAAACAGAATTGCGTCTCAATTGCACTGTGGAATTGAAAACAGAAATAGGACATTAAGAACTGCTGTGCCACGCTAAATTACTATTCCTGACCAGCTCTTGAAAATGAAAAATGTTACCTTGGGAGACTAAATGGGGTAAATTAAAGTTAGATGAGAAAACAAATCCAATGTTATAAAAATCCTTCCTTTCTGTGTCAGTCTCTGTTAACCCTGATGAGAGCTATTACAGCTGAAATACACAGAATTTAAGTATTTATCGTTCTGTTCTTGTTCCTCCAGTGTGGCCAATTGTTCAATGCACAGCATGATTTGAACACCAGGTGACAACTGTCAGGTTGTGACACAGGTTGTTTGCCTCAGGCTGTGCACTGATCAAACAGTCTATCATTGGAGGATTGAGCACACGGTGATGACGATACTCCAGAGCAGACACATGTTGTAGTCATATGTTTATTTTGTTTAGCTTTGTTCTGACCCATTTGGCTGCTGCTAGTAAGCCCCAGCTGCAGCCAGCCAGCCTCCTCCACAGCCACACACACACACACACTAATGCTTCCCTGGAGGCTAAACTCAGAAACTAACCCATGACGTCCTCTGTCATTACTGTGTCATTAATGGGTCATTAATGTCATTCATGTGTCAATAGGTTCGTAGTAGTGTCCAAGCCACCGCAGATCAGATGGAAAACGGATGTGAAGAAAGCCCATAGAATTTACTCTGAGCTCTCCTGCAAACAGCTGTGTTAAGTCATATTTGTCCATTTATAACTACGTCCATGTGGTTTGGGTTGTAGGGATTATTGTAATGGCATGTGATGCTCTCCATTCACTCAGATAAGGACAGGGAGAGGGGGGGATCTTCCCTCCTGCTCACACTATGTGCCAGCAGAGTCCCTCATCATAGCCTGGGGGGAAGGGGGAACTGGCAGAGTAATGGCAGAGATACCGGCTGTGGTATCCATCATGCTTACAAGGTTACGGTGACAGGGTGCTAGCTGACACACAAAAACACACATATACACATACACATGCATGGACGTACACACACACACCCACACACCCTGACAGGATGTGTATCAGCCAAAGCGACACACACCACCCGCACATCTTCACCTCCCACGTCCAAACTTCCAGCACTCTGGTCTCACTGCAGAAGGTGATGCAGTATCAACCTGCCTGTTGTGTCCATCTGGCTGCTTGTGTATCATTGAGGTTTGGCTTATATTTATCCTGTGGCTTGGTAGAACAGAAGGTGTTAAAAGTCCTCAACATGTGACTCATAGTGAGAATTGCATTGGAAGTTTCACTTCTTGCTAAAATTATGCGTGTGTGTGTGTGTATTCATATGTGTGAGTGATATCCCATTAACAGCGATCCTCCTATCCAAAGTGTGATTGATGAGCTCCCTCCCCGGGCCTAAAGGCTGCCCAAAGTGTTCCTAACCCGTGACCTCTATGCAGAATGACCTCACCGCTATCAAATATGTTGAAATTGTATCATTACTCATGTCAGTGCAGGCTGATGCTGTAGCAGTGAGCACGTGACACTGCGGGGCGGGACACTAATCGACTGGCAGGGAGAAATAGGGGATGGTCTGTACTCCAGTGAGAGAACGTTTTGGCCGGAGAACAGAATTCTGATGTGGTTTCATTCATGAGTGGGGTACAAATTTAAACTTACAACTGCAAAGAAGAGAAGTTCGATATTTTTAACACACAGCAAGAGATGAATGTAAGAGGTAAAACAGATGGGAGGATTGATGGAGGGATCTGAGAAGAGGAAAGATGAGAGCTATAAAACGTGATAGCTTTCTCATATCGGCTCCACTTAGGCTCCACTTCCCAGCCCATATGGCAGCCAGGAGAAGGGGATGGGTGGAGAAAGTAGAAAATGAAAGCACAAAGCAAAATTGTGACCCATCCAGATCCAAAACCTTAAGAACTCGAACTTTCACACTTATTTATATCAGTATTTCAGTGTGTCTACTGCTTTCATCCTGACTTTGTTGCAATTGTTGCAGTTATTGGTGGTCTGTTTTAGAGTCAGTCCATTAATGTATACCAATGAAGGTTCAAAAGGAAGAATGGATAAAAAACAAAAAAAATCTTCTGCTGATGTGATGCCTTCCTTCCCCTCAAGCCTCGACGTCTCCGCGTTGGGAAATGATCAATAATGCTGCTCTGTCTCAGTTATCCTGTGATAAGTCTCATAGTCTCAAAAAGCAATATGATGCAACAGAGGATTACTTATGTGTTTTTTTTTTTTAAATCTTGATCTCCTCTTTTCACAGTTCTGCTGTAGGAGTGGGTTTCTATGGAAACAGTGAGACCAATGATGGGGTGTACCAGCTGACCTACTCGCTCTACAATGCCAATCACACACTGGGTGGCATCAACAATCTGGTGAGAGACACATGCCAAAGCCCTGCTGTACCCATTGTCACATATAACAGCTCCTCATTGCACTGGAGCATGACAAGTGCATTTGAACCACCGTAGATGTTAGACAGTGAACTTGTTATCAATGTTGGCTGCAGTTTTCTAATTTTCCAGCTGAATTAGTTGAAAAAAAGTGAGTTGGCCAAGCTATGAACGTGTGAATGGTGTATTTTCATTACTTATACCACTGATAAAGCTTAGGCCCACTGTTTATATTCTGCTAGTTGTTAACATTTCCAGACAATAAAAAAAACCTATTAGCCATGATGATGCATAAACAGGGGCCATGATCTGTTTATGGCCCGCCATCTCCTTGCACTTGGAAACTTTAATTTCATATAGAGCCGGTAAACACCAGAGAGTGAGACCCCCCTCTATTAACGGGGTGTGCATCTGTCTCAATCAAAGCAGTGCATCACCATGGGGGGTCTGTATCCGCTTTATGTCCCAGTGAAGGGGCCGTAATGAGTGGTGCTTCTGGATTTGTAAATAGGGATTCCTCCTCTGCAACTCCTGAGCTGCATTCAGGGACGTCTGGCTTATTTGGGAGGCTTAGGGGGAGAATGGATAGAAGGATGGAAGAGAGGAAGGAGAGCAAGGAAGTCAAGACAGGGCCCTGGAAGAAGCAATAATCACAATGAGGAAGCAGGGGATTAACTCCCATCTGCATTGCATTAATGGATGTTAAGCCTCTCTCTCCTTCTCTCTCTTTCTCAGTCTTCTCAGAGAGAGTGTGTGTGTGTGTGTGTGTGTGTGTGTGTGTGTGGGTGTGTGTTTTCTGTATCTCAGTCCCGCATATATCTCTACTACA
>OMOV01095060.1:0-13584 GCA_900312565.1 Beryx splendens
TGTTCATCTCGATCTGAGCGGCGGTGGCTCCTCCGGCCTCCTCCAGCCGCTCACTGATCTCCTCCAGCTCCCTGGACAGATCGGCCCTCTGCTTCTCTACTTTGGCCCGGGCGGTGCGCTCAGCCTCCATTTCCTCTTCGAGCTCCTCAGTGCGAGCCTACAGCAAAATTTGATGTGTATTATTGAGATATTGGAAAAACAAAATGTATCGATATACTCATAATTCATATACCTGAAGCTCTTTTATTTTCTTTTGAAGTTGAGTGCTGAGTGCTTGCTCGTCATCAATTTTGCACTGCAGGTTGCTGAGCTCAAAGTCCTTTCTGAAAAGAGAGTTAAGCATTTTCAAGTCAGAAAACATAACTTTAGCTCTGGTCCAGATTCACTAAGATTGCGTTGCAAGGGCAATTTGTGCTGTTTTTTTTACACTTCAGTTGTTACTGGCATTGAAGAAGAAATTCACTATTTACTTTTTCAATCTCTCTTCCATTTGTTGTCTTTCGTTCTCCAGGTCCATGATGGTTTCTTGGGACAGCTTCAGATCCCCCTCGAGTTTTCTCCTGGATCTCTCTAAATCTGCGCGCACCTTCTTCTCCTGCTCCAGAGAGCCCTCCAGCTGGAAGAGATCAACTTTTGTTAACATCAGTTAGTAAACACAGGACAATTGTGCAAAAGGTGCAGCTGTGTTTCACGAGACATTATATCCCACACAAGAGGTTTGAGATCATATCATGATGATACCATCATCCGTGACCATCTAACTGTTGGAGGATCAGCTGGACTTGAGATACTCACATCATCGACCTGTTGCTCCAACTTGAGCTTAGTCTTCGTTAGACAGTTCACTTTGTCCTCTTCGGCCTGGAGGTCATCCAGGGTCTGCTGATGCACCTCTTGCAAAGCCTTTATCTCCTTTGAGGACTTCATTAGATTTTCCTCCAGAGTGGTTAACTCCTCTATCAAGTTCTTCACCTGAGGAAAGAAACAAGATTTTTTGTGGGGTTTTGCATTTATATTCTTCAGCAACAAGATAAATAAAATTTACTTATTTAAATGATTTAAATTGATAATTAAATTAAAGTTTTTATATATTGTGAGAATCTGCTTTGTTCACGTTCCTTTATGTGCTAGAACCGTGATTTTCAGACTTGTTCCTCCATACAATGTCAGTGAATGGAGACAGAGAAAAACGCAATTCTCCAGTTGTCTCTACAGGAGCAACAGATAACAGAGAGTCACAGATCTGGGGGTTATACCATGTCCAGGAAGTTACACAACCCAAGGTACTACCAAAGTTCAACATCACTTTAAAGCACAAACATCATGTGTCCATATGGACTAATACATATGGTTCCCTTTGGATGCGTTAGGGTCGAAAGCTGCAGTAGAATTTCACTTGTGTTCCTCTGCATAAACCAGGCTGGCATCTTTATGGTGCCTTGTGATACCTGAAGACATGACATGACCAAAACGATCTACCTTGTTCTCTGTGGCATACTTCTCCTTCTCCACTTTGGCGATGGTGAGCTCCAGGTCGTCTATGTCCCTTTTGAGCTCCGAACATTCGTCCTCCAGCTTCCTCTTCTTAGCGGTGATTTCTGCGTTGATCTCCTCCTCTTCCTCGATCCTCTCGGAGAACTCTTTCACTTTGGCCTCGAGGTGAATCTTGCTCTTTATCAAGCCTTCGCACCTCTCCTCGGCATCGCAGAGGTTCTCCCTCTCCTGTTGATGCAGAAAAGAGTATAAACATGAGGGAACCATCATTATAATGGTGCAGTAATACATTATATAAATATATTTGGGCGGTGGACTGTTACTGTTGACAACTATATCCAAATATACTAATTGTTGTTCTTATTCTCACTCTTTTTCCTCTTTCTGTTATTATTATTATTATTAGGTTTCATATGTATGGCCTTCTGTAGACCCACTGATGCAAATCAACACATATTCTGCTGTATGTATATAAGATGTAATTCATATATTCACAGAATTAAAGTTTAATACTTTTGTATATTTTCATTTTGCACATCGTTCTCATTCATGTTAGTTAGTTTGAACACCCTACATTCATATATTTTTTATACTTTTCAGTCATATATTTCTAATTAATACATTCACCTGTTGCAATTGTCGGTTGTGTTTTAATATCCTCTGTTTGCCCTACTCTTGTTCATATCCTGTTTTACATTGCTGTATCTATTACTATTTTGTTGCTGCAGCAATCCAATTCCCTACAGGCATAATTAAAGTTTCCTCTTATCTTATTATTGATTTTGAATGAAAAATCATTCATGCCTCTTTTCCCCTGATCTCTTATCTGACAAAATGTAATCAATATAAACAAACCTCCAGCACCACTCTGCTCTGAGTGTTCACGTACCGCCTGGATTTGAAGATAAAGGTCATTTTTCTCCTGAACAAGCACCACCATTTTCTCCTCCAGCTCCTTCCTCCTGGCCTCAGACTTTGCAAACTCTTCTTTCAGCCGTGCAAACTCCTCTTTCATGGTCTGCATTTCCTTTTCGGCCTCCGCGCTTCGTAGCAGCGGCTTTATCTTGAAGTAAAGTCTCATCCAAGGCCAGTTCTTCACATTCATGAATGAACGGATGTTGTATTGGATGATGAAGATGGATTCCCTATATAGCGATGAAAACAGTGGAGACTCATTAACAGGTTTCCCACTGCGGCACGGCAGGTAAAATTCCATGATTTTTCCATGATTTTCCATAACTAAGTCAAAGCATTTCAATGATCTAAAAATGTTATTCCTTGCTGGTTTTTTAATGTTGTTTTTCTAAAGGAGTGAAAAGTGAACAGTCTGGTTTCCACTACAGTTGGGCTGAAAATAATGAATGGGTGAAAATACATTTTGCTATATTCCTGTAAAGTGACCCACTTGTAAAATTTCCTGATATCCCCTGATGTCCCCAGAGAATTTAGCAAATTCCCTGACTTCCCCTGTCTGGAATACACATCTCTATGATATTCATGAGAACCCTGCATTAAACTTTGGTTACAAATATTTGAAAGAAATGATGCTTTCGGAGACCTTTTCTTTGACATTTCCTTGAACCTCAGCCTGGTGACGTAACCTCTGGAAACAGCCTGGATGCGAGTCATCAGCACTGCCAGGCGCTCGTCCCTCATCTCCTCCAGAAGACCCAGCAGGCCGGCCTTGAAGAACACCTGCATGTTGCAAAGACAGTGAATTTCAGTGGAACTGCGTTTCATATCGTTTGGGTCACTTGGTGCGAATTGGAAACTATTACCCCAATCCTTCTTATTCATTTAAAGACAGATTGGTACTAGGGACCAGTATGGGGGTTATGAAGGACGATATGGATACCGATTTCTAGACTGGAGTCACATTTTGTGCCAATATTCAATATTTTTAAATTTGACTATTTACATGCCAATAAATTACAAGGATTCATGTGACACTAAAACACAGACTAATGAAATTATTTTAGGGTTAGCAGCTCTTTAAGGCAGGGTGACCCACTGCATCTATTCAGTGGTAGAGCAAACTCAGGGATACATTAGGCCGTTAAATGAAGAATTCATGTACAACAAAAATGACTGAACAGTTAAATTACGTAGAACCTCCATCAAATTGGATGTGGATGACACCGACTGGTTGATATGCAATGTTTAATCGTCCCAATATACGGGTCTAACTCTACACCTGCATGCATGTGTATACATACTCATGTCATGTTGCTGAAAAAATACCTTTGTGTATCCAAACTTGTACTGGGCATGGTCTACATCAATGGAGGAGAGCAGCTTCTCTGAAGCCTTTTTGCTGTCAATGAACTGCCCTTCAGGGATTGCACTGGCGTTCAGAATCCTGTATCTGTCAGGGAGAAAGTTTAGATTCAGACTTCAGTGAGTTTCCATGTTTGCCTCTGTGTCTAATCCTCCCAGATAACAGAAACCCAGTGTGGTGTTACCTCTGCCTGAAATCCCCATAGAGAATCCTGCTGGGGAATCCCTTTCTGCAAATCCTGATTCCCTCCAGCACGCCGTTGCAGCGCAGCTGGTGCAGGACAAGATGGTGATCCATGGACCCTGTATGGACAATAAATATGATGCCAGGTAGCCTTTAGAGTGATATAGCTTAACCATGCCACACCCACACATGTCTTACCAGGTGTCTTGGTCTCATTCGGGATAATGCATCTTACAAAGTGCGGATGTGTGGACCTGAGGTTGGCCATGAGTTTGTTGAGGTTTTCCTGCGGGAGGTGGACATGTCAAACAACAGCCCCTTAAGAGACAGCAGTCTCGACATTAACTTAACACCGTCAGGTATGATCTCAGTATTGGGTTTTTACCCTGAAAAGTGCAGAAACTGTCTGGAAAGAGGAGCCCTTTTTCTTGGAACTTTTCTTCCCATCAGCAGCTACAGAAAGAGAACCATTATAACCTTCGACACTGCAAGTCAGCAGAGTATAGCACATATTTTGATTGTAATATTTCTGATTAAGCTGTGCGTTGTCAGTCGCTGTCTTCGTTATTATGTTGTGAAGTGAACTGACCCTCAGCAGAGGCGTAGGTGGCAAACAGCTGAGACAGCAGCTTCAGGCCAGCTTTTTGGTAGAGCTGCACCACGGTGTCGCTCAGCGGGTCTTTGTTTTTCTCCAGCCAGCCGCTGATGTTGTAGTCCACAGTGCCGGCGTAGTGCACCAGGGAGAAGTGAGCCTCGGCCTTGCATTTGGAGGGCTTGGGCTTCTGGAAGTTGCTGTTCTTCCCAAGGTGTTGGTCGTACAGCTTGTTCTTGAAGGAGCCATCTGTCGCCTTTGGAAACATGCACTCCTCTTCAAGAATAGAGAAAATACCCATTGGCTGTAGAAACGAAAACGGATAATTGTTTTGTTCATTTCTGTGCCAATTATATATTAATTCTGTGTGGAAATATGTACTTTTTTAAAATATTTGCATGTAAGCAGGTCCTTCTAATTTGGTTTCGACACCTCTTGTATGTATATGCATCTACTGTTGGTATGAATACTTAATATTCTACTTACCTTCTCAATGAGCTCAATGCAGGCTGCCAAGTCCATGCCAAAGTCAATGAACTCCCACTCAATCCCTTCCTTCTTGTATTCCTCTTGCTCCAGCACAAACATGTGGTGGTTGAAAAACTGTTGCAGCTTCTCGTTGGTGAAGTTGATGCAGAGCTGCTCCAGGCTGTTCATCTGCAACCGTCTCGTTCATCAATAAAGTGCCTTGTTTTTTTTGGGAAACATTTGATTTTATTTTGATGTGATCTATATTCACCTCAAATATCTCAAACCCTGCAATATCCAGGACGCCAATGAAATGCTGTCGTGGCAGTTTGGTGTCCAGCTGCTGATTGATCCTGGTGACCATCCACATGAAGAGCTTCTCGTACACGGCCTTAGACAGGGCGCCCATGGAGTTGTTCACCTGAAAACGAGGCAGCAGATAATTTTCATGAGGAATCCTGCAAATGGAGCGTTGCTGTATGTGTTCAGATGCAGAAACGCACTGTACCTGCTGGACAGTCTGCCCTTTGGTGACGTACTCGTTCCCAACCTTCACTCTGGGGTAGCACAGCGCTTTCAGCAAGTCAGCAGAGTTTAGGCCCATGAGGTAGGCGACTTTGTCTGCCACTGTTGGATACATTGACAGGTCTGATTGATCACCATTTATTTGTATAACACATATCAGGCTTGTTTTTAACTGTCTTTATGACCTTTCACTGATAGTCAACATGAGAGAGAAGGAAGATGAGAGAATATGGGTTCATACAAAATGAGAGAGTGAGTGGAGCCCTGATGTCGCAAACTCTCAGCAATCATCAGATTTCATTTATTTACCTTTTCACAGGAATTTGCCTTTCATGTAAGAGCGTTTAACAAAGATAAATGAAGACATGAAAGAACACACAGTACATAAACCACACAACAGGAATGACAGTGTAACATCTCAACATTCAGGTAAGCTAGGTGCTGCAGTAGGTTAGGGTCGTGGTGCAGGGTCAGGGGGTAATGTGTATTTGTGCGAGTTCATTAGTTTGACTCTGCGGGGGAATAAATGAAGACCTGTTTGTTTTTGCTGCAGGCATCTTGAAGCACCGTCCACATGGTGTTAAGGTGCATTCACTATACAGGACATGGGTGGGATCATTATTGATGCGTATGGCTAGGTCCAATGTGAATTTGTCACTTAGGGTGGTAACGGTTGTGAACTTCATCAGTCATCAGCATATCAAACAGAATTTCCATGCAGTGCCAAATTCACAACCAATTAGCACCCATGATGCTTAACAAGGTTTCAGTTCAGATTAAAACAGAGACCGCCTCACCCTCGGTGCCGTCGGGCTCCGCCTGCTCCTCCCGCTGCTTCTGTTTGAACCTCATGTTCCCATTATGCATCACAGCACCAGTCAGCTTGTAGATGCCCAACTTCTCCTCTGTGTTAAAACCCAGGATATCAATGGCGCTCTTTGGAACGGAGGCAGATGTTGAAGCGTTGTGATTAGTTGTGATTGCTTAACTTTGTGTTTCTGCATATATGTTTAGCCATAAGAGGTGTGCTCACATCTGTGGCCATCAGCTCCTCTGTGTCATTGATGCTCAGCACAGTGATTTCACCCTGGCTGATGAACGGGTAATCATATGGATTGGTGGTTATCAGTAGCATGTCTGAAACAAAACACAAAAAAAGTATTGATACCTCTGTGCAGGTCAGCTGCAGGATGTGTCAGTGTAGCATTGATTTCAACTTTTGGTTTTATGTTTATAGTTTTCTTTTATATCTATTCAACACATTCAGGACACAGTTCTGCAAATCTGAATTTAGTTAAAAGCATATTTACCAATTAATTCAGGCTTCTTGTTTGACAAGATCTGATAGAAGATGTGATAGCTCCTCTCTGCAGGGAGCTGAAACGTCACCCTGGATTTTTCCAGAAGGTCTAAACATAAACATGAGATTAACTGGGATAAAAAGTACTGCAATACTCAAAATCAATAGCAGTGAAATAGCAATAATGTTGATGTAAGCAAACTTACAAGTTTCAATATCAGCTGACGCCAGCTTCCCCTTTGTTCCAAAGTGGATGCGAATGAATTTTCCCTGGAGGAGTTTTTAAAAATGTTTATGATTTAGGTTAGATACACAAGTTATATTCCAACTGATACATTCTGCTATGATTAAATGATTAAATCATATGAACTTACAAATCGAGAGGAGTTGTCGTTTCTCACAGTCTTGGCATTCCCAAAAGCCTCCAGCAGAGGGTTGGCCTGGATGATTTGATCCTCCAGGGTCCCCTATGGAAAAAAAAAAAAAAAGTTCAAGGTAAGAGTTCAAGAAGAGAAACTTCATATGAGCTTGCACAAAAGATGTTGCAAAACACGATTTATGCTTATATCTGATCATTACATTGTTGGAAAGTATGATTAGTGGACTCAACCTGCATTCTGCCACCAGGTTGCTCTTTCTTGCTCAAGTCTCCCATTGATGCAATTGTTGCAAAGTACTGGATAACACGCTTTGTGTTGACAGTCTTCCCGGCACCGGATTCTCCACTGCAAACGATTATATGAACATTATGAGATGGACATTGACAGTACTTTCTACTGAACAGCATATAAAGTCGTACTTACGTGATCAGGATGGACTGGTTCTCACGATCTGTTAAAAATTAGCAGATCCATCAGAGATAAGTACATTTCAGTTTAATGAGAGGAGTTAATCACATAGATAGAGACACTGATAATAGTTGGCATGGCAGTACCTGTGAGCATGTACTGGTAAGCGTTGTCAGAGATAGAGAAGATGTGGGGCGGGACCTCCTGCCGTTTCTTCCCCCGGTACCCGGCCACCACCTCTGGGTTGTAGACCGGAAGCCACTTGTAGGGGTTCACAGTCACACAGAAGAGACCAGAGTAGGTCTGCGAATGAACAGGAGGAGAAAAGATCATGATGACAAAATTGAGGAAGAAACTGTAAATCGGATCTGTGTGGGGTGTCATTTATGAATTTACACTACCAGTCAAAACACGACACGACACGCCTGACTGAATGTGTTATGTTTTTCATCATCTTGAAGCCATTTTGATGCTTAAATGCCTGAAATTTGTTTCTAAGACAAATATAAATAGTGAAGTTGATGCCTATGTATGAAAACAAAGCCTTTCAATCAAGGCAAAGGGCGGCTACTTTAAAGAATCTGAAATATAAGACAGTTTTGATTTGTTTAACACTTTTTTGGTCACTGCATGATTCCATTATTTTTAAAAATTTCATAGTTTTGATGTCTTTATTATTCTAAAATGTGAAAAATAGTCAAAAATAAAGAAAAGAGAGTATGGAGGGTGTACTGTGATGAGAGTCTGAGCTTACATAGATCATCCAGGCAGCATAGCGCTCCTTCAGGTTGAACAGCACAGCCGGCTCGTGGAGGTGGGTCAGCATGGCCATGTCCTCGATCTTGTCAAACTTGGGAGGGTTCATGGGCCGGATGTCATCCTGGTGCACCGTCACAACCTGGAACAACGTCGGATAAGAATGGACGAAAGACAGGAAGAAAAAGACAGGAGGTATGACATCAGCGTTCTTCAAAACAATCCAAGCTTCACCGCTGCTATACCATCAAAGAACTGATGCTCTGTATAAAAACACAGATTAAAGCTTGTGTCCGTACACCCACCTTTCCATCCTCATGCTCCACAGTGACCTTGGAGCCGTCTTGACTCTTGATCTTTCCTTTCACGTACTCCTGCTTGGGGTCGGCCACGTAGACGGCTGTTTTGGCGTCAAAATGCTTGTTCTGTGCCGCGACCCTCTCCCGCTCCGGCTTGCGGAGGTACGGGGCCGCCACCCCAAATATTTCCATCTCAGCATCACCCATTTTCTCCAGCTGCACTTGAACATGACGTTTTAGAACCAGAAATTTGAACAAATTGGAACACAAAAAAAATCAGGAACAGTTACACTTGCAGAGGCGTTAAGCTTACCTGAGTGCTGCAGAACGAGAAGTACAACCACAGGAGGATTGAATCCCACGAGTTTCAGGAGGGTGTTTCAGAGCCTGCGAACACGATTGCCCACTCTGTGCTGTTGCTAATTGTTTTGTGTCTCAACAGTATGCCACAGACATACCTCAACCTAACAAGACTTTGACAGCTTTTATAAGAGATGGCCGGGCTTTTTTCACGGCTGCTTGACGGCTTCTCCTATATTTGGAGAGAGATCAAATCTGGCTTACATGCCACCTTGGAAAAGTCAAGTATGTCCATTTTGTATATTGAACTGTCTATGTATAGCTGTATTGTGTCACTTTTAAATGGTTTCAATTGTAATCCTTCAGCCTCTCCATTAAAAAGCAATGATTGCTAAGGACGACGGCTTAGAGGGCTTAGGGTCCCGACACGGCAGGCCCCATTTTCTGGGATCAGGGAAGATTAGGTCTGTTGGGGCATTGCTGAAATTCTGGCATTGGCTGTCTGGGGAGCGGGGTGGATTACACATCACTGTTTGGGTCTGTATTGAGAGCCGCTGGGGGGTTGACAGGCAACACTTAGCATGTTCCAGACAGAAACCTGTCTCCATTAACTCCAATTTATCGAAGAAAATCTGTTTCTCATAATGTGTCATCTTGCCTTTTTGCTCATATTCATCACTGCTGGAGATCTGATTGGGTTTCAGTGTTGATGTGCTACATTTACAATGAGTTCAGTAATTGCTGAATACATAAAGCTGAATTTGGCTGTGGTATTTGATACTTCATACAGTATTAGAGGGTAAAACATCAAAGTATCTCCTGCACTGAAGATTGCCCACACTGTTGCTGTAAATCTCAGTCATTATCCAAAGTGCCTTCGGAGTGCTATGCAGAATCCCATACAGCCCAGAGAAACAACACACTTCCAACACGCCAGTCCGGCTGCTTCAGAACAGCAGGAACCTCCAGGCCTCTGTTTCAGCTCTTCAGAGACCGCTCCACATAACAGGGTTAACAATGAATCCAAAAAAGCCTAACGGATCCATTCAAAATCCTTTGAGTGGGTTTTCTATTAATGTATCTCCATTGCCCAAGTCAATATAGCACAAGTATGTGCTTCAAGTTTACTGTGCGTCACTCCAGTGATGCCAGAGTTGATAGGGAGCTTTGCTCAGAGCAAAGAGTGTTAAGTTCAAGTCATTCGCTTCATCTTCTCTCCAAGAATGCGATGGCTTTCTCCATTTGGAGTTTACAGTGCATCCATTCTTCATCCTGATAGTCCTTCCTCATGGCTGGAAGTTAACGGTCGACCATCTTGATATTGAATTGTGATCTAAGCTTGAATAATCAGACGCACTGTAATGTGCCTGCAGTTGGGAACTGCCTGAGACTGGATTGTTCCCAGTTCAGGCACAGGTCAAATATCATATGGATAGGGTTTACTGCAACAGGACAATTCAAATAGTGTTGGGTAAGTTGCCAAACAGAAAATTATTACTTCACACTAGACAGGCCAAGCCGTCTAGCTGTTTTGAATTTTAGACCTGAAAAAGTTTTCAAATTGTTTCTCCATATCTTATCCAATGTCTGTAGATTTTCAAAATCATGCACGGAAACATTATTCCTGAAGACTGTACAGATGGCTTGTTCCCCTTCTCCTGGACCCCAAAATTCACAGGCCTTTACTGTCAACTGTCAAATACTTTCCTGTGGTTGTCCTAACTTTCTGATTCTCGCTGTACTGTCCCATGGGGTGAACTCCAGCCATCTGGAGCAGGCTGAAACAAATGCTTAGAGTTATTTGTGAGAACTATTTGTCCCAGGCCTGATCTAATGACTCTTCACGTGTCCCGTGAGATGTCTTTTACACAGAGAATGCAGGTGCTCAGTTGTGATGAGTCTCAGTAGAGCAGCTAATGATGCAGAGGTCAGTAAGACCGTTACACTGACTACATTAGGGGCACAAGAAATATTTGAGTTCTCAGATTAATCTCGGTATTCTGAGATTAAAGTTACCATTCTGAGTTTAAACTCAGAATCCTGACTTCCTCTTCTGTACATATTGGATTGTGTAACTTACTTTGTATGTTGTCTGTCTTTGCATTTGAATTGAAATTCCCCCGATGAAAGCACCTATGCTGAAACATGTAGGGTACCCATATGAAAATAAAGGCTTTTTGAACTTTAGCTGGCAAAAGAAGAGTGCTTTGGCTTCCTTTTTTCAAGGGATAACAGATGTTGGTGTACCAATTTGAACCTAAAATCTTCATTTCATGTCAACATTAAATTCTAATTGTTCTTGAAAGGAGCACTGAAGTGATTTGGTATTCTAGGGGGGAAAATATTGTCATTTTGTCACACACTCTAACCCCCCTGGCAGTGCATCAGACGCCCTAATTGGTGTTGATTTAATAGCCCCTTAATGTCACTTGAAGGTCTGGCAACAGCTGCGATTATAATTGCACGGTCCTAGTGGCTAGACCGGACTTCGAAGTACGCTGACCCCTCCGTCGTGCCTCGACACGGCGGCAAATGTGCATGGAAGCGAGACTATGTCAAGGACATTAAGAGGCCGCTTGTGTGAATTCAAAAGGTCACGGGACAAGAGAGGGAAGACGCAAGGAGAAAATCCCCATCAGCTGGTTGTGTCTGAGCGAGACGGACACCTAACCCCCCGTGGAAAATAGATCTGACGACGGGTGCATCTGCCCAGGATTAGGCGGGTCAACGGGAGAGAGGAGGGCCTCCCTCCGTATAAAGCTACTGCAAACCAGGCGCTGGCTCAGTGTACAGCTGCATTTCAAGAGCGAAGGGAGAAAAATTCAAATTAATTCTAGTGGAATAACAAAACACTGGCAGGGTAAATGTATTCCTGCTCAATCTTCCATCCAGCTGTCATCATCTGTGGGTTTCTTTGAGTCACGCAGCAGTGGGCACACTAAGCAGACGCAACTGAAAGGCAACATCATTTACATTTTACATTTCAGGCCTTTTTGCTGACGCTAAGTCAGAGCGAGGCACGAATGCAACAGCAGGATAAGCTTCAATTCCTATCAGAAGCAACCAAAGGCGTGCAAAGGTCAATATTCTCGAGAATAAGAGCGAAACGCTCGGAACATAGTGGGATAAAGGCGGGAGAGAGGAGGGATTTCTTAAGAGAACATGAGAAATCTGTCTAGATATCAGTTTGAAATGAAAGGTCATCTTCTCTTTCTTCCCAGTCATCACAACGCTCAGCCTCTCAGGACTGAGCGCGGGCCGCCGAGAGCCGAACAACTGCTGCGACTGCTTTTCTAATCTGATCTCCAAAAAAGGAGGAACACAACAGGTGTGCAGGCACAAAAGATACAGTATGAATAAATCAAAACCGACCTGCGGCAAGTTCGGGTTTGAAGAAATCAAGATTTTGTGGCTTTAATTTGTGGGCAACTGAGATGGAGACAATCAATAATCAGAACTGACATGAACACTGTTAAGACTGCAGCGGTAATCAATGGTTGGTACAAGGATATCTTCTGAAAGTTGTACATCATTATAAAAAATTTAAAAGGCACCATCTTCTCAATATTACATAACTCAATCCACTCATATTGCATGGGAAGGAGTTTGGTATGGGCTGACCGACTGATACACTATATTTGAAACTGATAAATCCATGAGCAAAACAGAAATGCCACAAGCTATGAACCTAACAAAAAGCTAGCATGTGGAGTGGAAATCTATCCAGAGGTAAAACTGAAGCTTCCTGACTTGACTACTTATGTCTTGCAGTTGGGAATAACTCATCCTCAGAAACTTTTACAGGTGCACTATAGAGAGCATTCTGACCGGCTGCATCACGGCGTGGTATGGGAGCTGCACAGCCAAGGACCGTGAGTGTGGTCAGGACTGCAGAACACATCACTGGCAGGGAGCTCCCAGCCCTGCAGGACACCTAGCACACACGCTGCCTCAGGAAAGCTCACAGGATTATTAAGGACTTCAGCCACCCAGCACATAAAACTTTTCACTCTGCTGCCGTCTGGCAGGCGAAACCGGAGCATCCGGTCTCGCACCTGCAGACTGAAGGACAGCTTCTATCCAAAGGCCAGCAGGCTTCTCAACAGTCTGTGATTTCTTACATTCACATGTCACTTTATAACCTTAACTGTCACTTTATAACCTTAACTGTCACTTTATAACCTTAATAATTTAATCATTGATTCTACTTCATAACTGCATATAACTTTGACTTATAGCAGATAACTGGAATTGCACATAATTGGATTTGTTATATATTTGGTTTTTAGTTTATTTTGCCAGTTATTTTATTATTGCCCTGTAATATACTTATTTCTTCTAGTATATTTATCTTTATATATACTTATGTCTAGCAGTCTTTATCTCTTATTAGGTAGTTGGCGGTAACTTGTCATAAGAATTTCAGAGCCCAGTCTGACTCTGTGTTCTGTGCATCTGACAATAAAAGACTTGAACTGTCAGAAACATTCCAGTTTTTTGCACTTTAGTTGCCCCCGATCAGCTTTTTCCACAATCATCACACAAGCGCTTTAGTGAACATGATCATGAGTTTATGTTTTACAGCAAAACAAACATCGCAA
>OMOV01095061.1:0-14360 GCA_900312565.1 Beryx splendens
GCGGGGGGGTTCCAGCATGCATTTGGGCGGAAGGCAGAGAAACACCCTGGACAGCTCACCAGTCCATCATAGGGCTAACACACAGACAGACAAACACATTCACACTCACACCTATGGGCAATTTAGAGTCAACAATTCACCCAGAGAACCCAGAGGAAACCCACGGGGAGAACATGAAACTCCACACGGAAAGGGCCAGGGCCTCTCTATGCATCTATCATGTGACAATTATGTTTTCTATTGAGACAAATACCTGCAGGAGAAATCTGGAAGTATTTTTATGTGGTCAGTTTGACCATTTCTGTCTCTGGCTGCTCTCTAGCCTGCAAGCTAGAGAGCAGCCATACTGTAGAATATCAAGAATGAAAATAATGGAATACACAAACACAAAAACTAAATCTAGACTTTGTCTTAGAGGCGTTTTTGAACGGAAATGGAACCAAGTGGAAGGCACAAGCCAAGGTAAGCACAAACTGAAACTAAAATAGTGACTTGTAAATTGGTTGAAACAGTAAATGCTACGGAGTAACGTAAGATTGACAAACATGATGAAATAAGGAAATAACTTTATATTGCCAACCAAAGAACAGGTACAACCCTTTAATTTCATTTGATGACCTATTATCAAGACGCTCTTACCTGGTCATAAACATGGAACGATATCAAAGACGGGAAACATCCTGCCAATCATGCAGATAGCTTGCAAAACTGTGGGTGAAGCCGTCTAGCCAGGTAAATAAATCAGCACGCTTTGACGCCAAAGCTTGTGCACTACTCAAGACGCGTTCTAGCGGTACCCGTTTGTGCAAGTGAAATTGAACCACAGCTCAGGTTCAGCTCAAATAGTGCCTCCTACTTTGGGATGTGTTGCAGAATGCTGCTGCACCTTCCCTAATATGTCGGCACTGACAGTGAACAGAGGAGAGCCGTTCTGGATGAGTGCCAGGTGAGCCTGGGGTCTGTTTCCAAAAGGTGCTAATAGAGAAGCCTGGTGAACAGCTGCTCCTTGCGCCGGTGCCCCACAGTTGGGCCTGTGCAGCGACAAAGCAGCCAGCCACAACGCCCGCTGAATCACAGCCATGTGTGGATGTAATTTGGAAAGACACTACAACATTTCTCGCAGGTTTCATTATCTAAGTAAGCACCAATTATCAACACAGAAAAATGATCAAGATCAGGATATGATGGAAACTTGAAGAAAAATGCTGATACAGGATTTTCACCCTGAAAAAAAATGAATTGGGTATCCCTGGGTCAAACTGGTGATTTGATTTTAGGTAGAGTCAGTCAGCCCGTTCCTCAGCAAGTTTAGAAAATCAAGCAGAATAACTCGTGTGAAAGTTTTCTCACAACCTTCTTACAACATGCTGATCTTGAAAAGTTGGCTGGGACAGCAACCTCGACTGAATTTGGTCGTGAGACTCAAAAACAGTAAATAAAATGGCGGTCACTAAAGAAGTTAAGAGTTCAGAGTTTAATGTGCTTCTTCCAGCTCCGAAGGGCATGCCCTGCTGTGGGGCATTCATACATCTTTTCGACTCATCAACCACACAGACTCGCTAACCAAATTAAACATTAAACAATATTTAGACTATCACGTGCGCACTGGTCTGCTGATATGGATCTCAAGGGCGGAGAACCTAGATGTCTGTGCATGTCTGCTCCTCTGACTCATCTATAAGGTGCCACACCTCTCTGATAAAGGGTCCTCCTACTCAAAACCTGAGTGCAAAATGGTTCTCCCACTCAGTCTGCAAGGCCCTCAGGGAGTCTCTTTAACCTCAGCCTCATAGTAGGAGAAGGCCCGGATGTACTGAGCCTTCAGGTCTTAGGCAAGTGCCTCTGAACACATCTCTCCTTTGTTTCACAGAACCGTGATGGCACATTACTCGCTTCAGAGCAGGCTGCTTAAAGAACAACCGTCTAGAGTTCATCATTTCAGGGTTACGGCGTTTGCCTCCACAAATCAATGAAATGCTTGAACATAAAATAGAGCAGCTAATTATGCTTTCCCTGAATTTACGAACACTAACGGCGTATAGGAATTTCACAAGATATTGATTAGAACTTATAACCTAAATCCAGAAGGTTTTCCACAAAGGGTGAAGGGTAGGACTTGCTGATGGAAAGTAAGCTTCTTCTCAAATTTCTAATTTCAGATTCCACCACAGCTGAAAATGTGGGCCCTAAATTCTAGTTAGATCAATTGAGTTTTCCATATAAACAACATGGATTTGTCTATATTCATAATGTCAAGCAAACAAACAGAGAGTATGATGTTAGACCCTCAATGACCAATAAGGTTTCTTGGGAGTTTTTCCCTGCATGCGCCGAGGGTCCAAGGTTGTAGGCATGTCATGTCTTGCTAAATGCTATGTGTGTCTTGTGCTTTGTTTTGCTTCCTTGTGTACATCATTCTACTCTACGGTTGATTGTTGGGTAGTTCGACAGGTCGGCTCTTTCTCTGTAAAGTCCTTTGAAACGTGGTTGTGATGAACGGCTGTATAAATAACTGAACTCGACTATGATGAATTAATCACCTTCTAAGACATTCTGAAAGCCTTCATTCTTTATGTTTACAAGGCTACAACGTTTGCTGGATTTCAGTGCAGCGGCTTGGCGAGGGAGCTCCTGTCCCTTGATTGACGGCCTAAGTTGCAGCCATTCAATACCAGCTACCCACTCATCCCTCTAGTGCTAGTCACATACTTCAGTCTAATGAAATGAATGGAACCAAATCCAGAAGCGTGGTGAAAGGTGTGCCACAGGTGCTCACGATTCTAGACTGAGCTTTCAAAGGGAATATTCCGACCTGAGAAGGAGCTCATATAATCCCTCCAATGATATTGGGCGGTTAAACCAATATTCGGGAACATTAACCATCACATCCCAAAGCTGGAAACCAGACAACCAAGGTAAACCGATTTTAGTTTACCACCCAGTTCAGATGTATGTAGTGCAAACCAGAAAATGTCCTCATACATATAGAAAAAAACACCACACCTTGGGTAATGTCACAATATCTACAAAACTGCTTTTCAGTTCATTGTAAAAAATGCTTATAATCACAGCTCACCTCGTTTATGTGATTGTGTGACATATGTGCATGTTCACAAATCTAGACTTGCCTGTCCCAAGAGATATGAATACCACATGTGCGTTTTGTTTCATGCTGGAGATTTAAGGCCCTTTCATAGTCTGCGTTGTGGACATTGCTGCGAGTATTTGTTTATAAAACAAACTTACTTTTGGAGCTTGTCATATTCTCGCTCGAAGTCTCTTTCAACCTAAAAAAAGAACACATTTCTTTAAACAGCATGCAAAGTTGTCACTGGTTTCATTATTTAACATGTGTGTTCATTTAATGTCTTTCCCTTAAATTAGTGGTTAGTCACAACATATGCTAACATGATAATGATAGAGCTTGCTCAACCATGTCTATGGAACACGACAAACACTGGTTACAGAGGTAGCAAAGGTTCCTGTCTTGTGGTTCTGTGGGCTCCTGGACTTAAACACGTCGGCCAAAACAACGAGGGAGGCAGCTGCCACTTTGTCACTAGTGGGTCATCTAACTGGGCTGCCTCTAACCCACTCCCTGGTTTTGGCCTAGGATGGCACAGGAAGCTGGAAACCCAGTCTGACAGTGCCTGCTGGGCCACAGACCCATTACACTGGAAGTGGTTTTCTCCAGCAAGGAGAACACCCACTCGTTGTCACTTCAAGGCAACCACCTTAGCCCCCTTCCGTGGCTTTGACAAATTGGCACCCCTACGTCTCACAGTTGAGGCACACTTTTGAGATGATTTAGGCTACTATGGATGTTCTACACACTATTTGTGAAGACCTAGAACTACATCTTCACAAATGCACTGTGTTTAAAAGTGTTGCTTTAAAGCAAAAACTTTTAATTTATCTAGGCAGATTCCATTAAATTTTGAGGAGTAAGCGAGATGGAGACTCTCAAAACAAAAGGATTGGTGACTCACCGTTTTAGAGACAATCTGTTTCTTTGGTTGTCCAATCTTGAAGGGAATCCTGAAATGAGAAAAAAAATAACTGACAGGAGGCAGATAAAGGCAACTGATAAAAGGCAACCTAAAAGACTTATATCTTAATTATTGAATGCTTTGATTGACATCAGCAGCGTGATGAGTGATTGGAGGTGGGTATAGGCTTTAGTGAACATGTGCTGAAAAGACTGTCAATCTGAAGCTGTTAATCCCTGCTCCTCCGGAGTGTGCAGTCAAACCCCTGTACATTAACTTCCTGTCATCACTCGACACATCTGGCTCCCATCGCAGGCGGATATCACCAGTTAGAAGTGGTTGTCCCCTCTCCTCTGTGTGGCTTTACTGCAGGACCCATGCTACCAA
Source organism: Beryx splendens (assembly GCA_900312565.1). Taxonomy (NCBI): domain Eukaryota; kingdom Metazoa; phylum Chordata; class Actinopteri; order Beryciformes; family Berycidae; genus Beryx; species Beryx splendens. The sequence goes on from OMOV01095061.1 coordinate 4,377, forward strand.
TCAAACACAGATGCACATACTAGCCTATATATTGTATATGATATGATATAAATCAGCAACATGATATTTCAGGTCACTGGACACCCCTTATAGTGAAAGACGTCCGGTGCAATATGTCAGCAGACTCAAAGAGACAACGTCAAGACAAAGGCTTGCCTTGAGAAGAAAGCTTGAGACCAATGCTACCAATCAATCAAAAACAAAACATGTCATGAGGTTTAGTGTAACTGCAAACAGGATAGCATACAAGTAGGCTAGTTGCACCTAATTTTCAGAATGAAATACAAACTTTTCTACACTCTTGAAAGAGAAACACACGACATCCTGGCTATAGTTTTTTCTAAAAGAAAAAGAACTCTTTCCCTCTTAGTTAGAACAGTCTTTTATCCTCGTTTCAAAACCTTGCCTGTACCTTAATAAGTTGTTTCTCAGCATCAGAGTGCTTTGGGAATCCATGAGACAGAAAACACTGCCTTGCCATTGCACATGGCTGTAGGTTGTCATTGATGTGACACTAATAGCCTGAAATCCAAGGTATGTGATGGACAGTTGCCGTTGACAGGCTGGGTGAGGCAGCAGCTGCGTCAAAAGAAAGGTGTGTAGACTAATGAGATGGAAAAGAGAGGGTGTGAGGTAGGGCCTCGTTGTGCAACCAGGGAATGCTACTGATGTGTGGGGAAGCTCCTTTTGATGACAGCTCAATCACAAAACTCAACATGGTCAAATAAGCAGCGGGATTAATCTGAAATACAAGTAAAAAAAACTGCTTCCACTGGTGGGGAAGACGTACCCTCTTCACTTGATCAAATTCATTTGATCTAAAGCTCAGGTAAAGACGATTGTCTCTGATTAGCTGGCTCTTCAGCAGCACTGTGCTTCAGGGATCGTTTGGCCTGACCGTATTCTCATTGAGGATTCAGATTCACAAACGCCTACTGAACTAATAACTGATGTGAAGAAAAAAAACCAAACACTTTTTTTTGCTTTGGGCTTTTAGCAAAAACACAGATGACAATTTAAAGAGGAGTAGTTTCACCTATGTCATAGTTTGGGTGAGCCACCGCCGACATGGAAAAAAACTCACCCACTGAAATTCCTCAGCTCCATCTTGGATGACTCACCTCTCTCATATTACCTGGATACCATACACTTAAAAATGATCACATTAGGCGCAACACGTAGAGAGCGCTCTTTGTTTGATGCAATCCCTTTCCAAAATAACAACAGCAGCGTAAGAGATTTGCCTCATGTTTTTTTTTTTAGGCTAGAGCCAATACAGATAAGATTTTATATAACAACTTATTTCATAGTAGTAGTGCTAACAGTTCTGTATTCATGTATTCATATACCAAAGGAAATTGCCAAAGATACCGTCAGCATGTTCATTTAGCGGGTTTACAATTCTTTCTAAATGGAATAGCACCACGATTTGTTCCTTAGAGTCTGTCCAAGAAAACCAAACAGTATTTTAGGGTGGATTTCCCCTTTAATATAGCAAAAGCCATCATACCCTGAGAAAAAAATTGGAAGAGGGTCCATAACGTTAGAGCTACTTCTGCAAACAGCCATAAGAAAGTGGTCACTCTCCTCAACTCCTCATGAGAACAGTGTGTGTTATTGGCTAATACACCGAGTGAGAGTGTGCACGGCAGAGAGAGAAAGGGAATGTGGCAGGCAACCAGAGGGAGAGAATGGGAAACAGGGAGGATGGTATTCACTGTGAGAATCATTTCTGATGTTTCTTCACACACAGCGATATTTCTGCAGGGGCCGTCACATTTAGAAACATCCGTATGTCAAGTCCTGTGAACCCAGATCCCGTAACTTACAGGGAAAAGCAGGCCTGGCCACAAGACAGTTGAAGGCAGAAGACTGTATCTTACGCTATATATAAAGACCAGACAATTTTGAGCACAAACCTAGGCCTACTGAGGACAGGCATGGGTAGTTCAGCTCAATACTGGCTTAGCATTAAGTGCTGAAAGGTTCAGACAATTTGAAGTACTCTTAAAAGTCAATATAGTTGTGAGAGAAGTTACAATACTTGAATGCAAAACTTCACTTAACCAATTAAGTGTTACTCTGACGATTTAACACCAGCTAGTAAGTGATCTAGTAAATAGCATAGTCATTCTCAAGGTACCAACGTATTGCTCCGTGAGTTTTTAGGTGATCATATCAACTGGCATTTCCTGGTGACATCAGGTTATAACCTACATTCAGACCCGGACGTTTGTAGCAAGAAGTGCTTTGTGACACATCACTGCTTTCATACCAGCAAGTAGGCCTACTTTGAAATAAAGCGTTATCTGATCTTTGCTTTATCCCAATAGGCTACACGTCACTTGTCCAGTAAGCACGTAGGCATGAACAAAGAAACGACAGTCTTCTCTACCGGGACACATTATACATCAACTGGAAGAACCGACGGCTTTTCACAAAAACTGCAAATGTGTACGCCATTAAGGGAACATTGCATCACTCGAACCAGCTTATTCCGCGGAGTACAGAGGGCCGGTTGAAGACGTTTGGGAGTGGAATTGTTCTGATGATGACCCCAGAGTCAAACCTCTCACGTCATAGAAGCAAGTGTGCAAGCCCTACTGGAATGCATCAGTCAGCAGAGTCCATAAAGGGCTCTTTTCACTGGTCTTGCACCCCACTCTTGACCTTGTGTTTGGCCGTACGTGCTGGTGGAAGCGCTGTTTGCCAGCTATTGACCGTCTGACCGAACTGAGTGACACTGTCTTGCTTGCATGATCACTGGCCCTTCCTGAGCACGACACCGAGAGCGGGGTGGGGTGATGTATGTGATGTGATGAGTTAACGTACAGACACGTCACAGACATGCAGTGAAAGGGTTTGCGTTTCTCCCCGTTTTCCTCTTGAACTCTATTGGTGAATTAATTGGGAGAAACAACCACTGAAGTTATTCACGTCTGTCTTCAAACTCTGCACTAGCAGCACATGATTGAACCCTTCCCCATACTTGTAAATGCCAAGCGCAGTCACAGCCGAATCCTTAGAGATAAAATTAAACGCAAAAAGTCTGGAAAGAGAACATGACGGTAAGATTTCAAGAGTGCTGTTGATGTTTATGGCTTGCAAACTTTCCAGAAGTCACAGCAGAGTAATAATTTTGGGTGCATAATCAAAATTAGTAGGCTATTTTATGAATATAACCTACATCTGGCCAAATAGGGCTACTTTTGCACAGCCTGAAATCCTAAAACGCAGGACAAAATGGTTCTCGCATTGCATTTGCCTCGAGACCAAAACGTTCCAGTTAAACACTCACTAATTTCAGGGAAAATGATGTGACAGCAACAGTTTGAAGCATGTTAGGTGTGTTCAACAACTTGTGGGATAGGTCATAACACCAGCCACTCCATGCCTCACCTGCATGTTGGACATCTGGATCATCTCTAGGAGCTGAAAGCCCACTAGCCACCACCCTTCTTGAAATCATTAATTTTTATATAGAATTAGAATGAATCTGCGGTGTGTACAAGCTTTATATTCCTGCTTAATTGGACCTTATTTTTGGAGGAACAGTGAATTACTGAGAAAAAGACCGGGTCAGCAGCCAAAAGTGGGTCAAAAACTAAAATGCTTCCCCAAATTATTGACACCAATTGCTGTTATGCTGTCAGCGCCTTCCCCAGGCCTTCCAGCTGGTACTAAACTGAAGAAAATCCTGTGGACTTGTGGGTTAGGAGACTAAAAGTGGGGTAAATATTTTCTCCATTTGCCCACAAACCGGTGTTGGACTGCAAAAAAAAAAAGTATATTCAACATCTGGTTTCCCAGGAAGCTTGGGAACTAGTCATTAGCCCACTACTATCAACATGCATGACGTGGGAGTACAGCACTGTGACCGACCCACCTGCCTTCTAGGAAACATAGGTACGTCCTAAAAACATGAATTCACACAACTAGCATTAATGATAGCACATCAAAGCAGAAACCCTGGCTCCTCGTGAACACAAAGATAAAGGAAAAACATCTAAAATATTGCTAATTCCCCCAAAACGTCGCGTGGCTTTAATGTTAACTGAGCTAAGTTCAGCTTCCAACTTCAGCTAACAGCCTTATCTTATCGTTATCTAGACTGGTTCATCTAAAGACTGTTATCCAAGCAGCTACAGCCTAATGCTCACTTATAGTTTTGCCATGGTTTGTTAACGTGTCAGCAGCTAACACTAGTTAAACGCAACACCTCGACTCCAACAAATAGCCTGAGTCCGCGGTTCATTCATGTTGTTTAACGCCACACGCGACTGCTCAGCGAGACGACGCGGTTTTGCAAAGCCTCTGCAAGGTATCTTCATTACATATGTAGGAAAAGTTACTTGCACAGCTTTGCCTCATGAGTGTCGGGTTTAATAAGCGAACTCAGCTCATGTTTCCTGCTGTTTGTGGAGCAGTTCCAGGTGATAGCCGGAGCCCAGTCGGCAAGCCATCTGTCTTTAGAGGCACAACAATGTGGCGAAGTGCGAGTTTACACTTTCAGCTAAATACGCTACAGCCACCGAATTAACGGCATAACCGAAAATACATACCAGCTCATCTTTGAGGGTTTCTATTCCAGTTTCATTGGTTAGTTTGTGTGTCTTCAGAGGACCTCATCCCTTTCCACCAGTCAACAGTCTAGCCTAAAACAGGAAGTCGGAAGCTTAGCCGCTCGGGTTTCCTTTAAGGAAACGGTTCGGTAGAAACAGATGCAAAACGATAAAAAGGTGAGGTTAAACTTGAACAAAAGCTATAATACATGTAGATTTTTAAAGACGTTTGTGAATAACGAAGGCCTGCGCGTGCTTTGCGTCTGTTTAGAGCGCGTGCGTGTGTGTGTTTGGGTGCTGGAGCGTGCGTGTGCGTGTAGCGAGCCAAGTAAACTGTAGGCCAATGATATCGTTTTATTTATTCAAGTACTTAACATAGAAATAACAAAACAATTGCATTACAACAAACTGAAGTGCCAAGTAAACAGGGGAGCACATCTCCCCATCACAAGGATATAGTAAAGTTCATTACAATATTCAGCTCATAAAAGGACCTTATTATAAGGTAATAGAAAAACATGAAATATTCTAAAGACATCCACAACATTTTAAACAAGACCCCTTGTTTTCATTTAAAAAAAAAAAGAAAAAAGCCAACAGAACAGTTATCCCAGTGTGTGTTTCCAATTGTCTGTCTTGAGTTATTGTTAAGTTTATCCCATTTCACCCAATGTGACTTCTATTTTCATGCATAATAAAGTAATTGAGCACCACCTCCAGAATCTTAGGGTGGCAGTTTGGAACATTTCCGTGCACATGCAAACATGAGGATATACTGTAATGAAAAGGAAACACAACAGAAAACAGTGAGTATCGACTCCATCTGAACAGTAGTGCCACCGCAGCGTCACTGTCGACCACAGAATCCCTGATGCCACCTTAGTCCACCAGATGAGATGAGTAGCCTGTCATATCTACACATTGAAATCTCTTCAAACATGGTTTTTTCTTCCCTTGTAATTATTTAATGTCATGAATAATCCCAAACCTATTGCCTTGCCCAAGGCCAACTTCACGGAGACTAAATCAAACAAGTAAACACAAACATTTGCACAAGGCTGCCTTCAGCTGTAAGCAGACTGAGGTCACATTTATGATTTGTTGCTTCTGCGGAGTTCTCATCGCATATTGTTCTTGATCAGCCAACCCTGCAACCCAATTTGGCACAAAGATGGCTGCCAATGTTGGCTCAGATCCAACATGGAGCAGAGAACCAGGATGAGGCAGATTCCTATTTCAGAGCATTTACTTGTCTGCTTTTGGACAAAAGAACATAAAAACATAAAATGAATCATACTTGGAGAAACAGAGCAGTATCAAGAGGGGACTGTTTTTTAGTTACTGACACATATCAATAGCACTCTCACAGAACCATTACACACTATGATTATTGTTCTGAACAATATGGTGCAGCCTCTACTGTCAGTCAGCCACCAGAAGATGTTGAGGGGGTGAGGTGGAGGGGATCATATGCATTTTGAAAAAACTATCTTTCGTATTCCATTACGAAAACGTCACAAAACAAAAGTGACAAACAGAGTTAGATGATATGACCGATGATACATTGCGTTTGCAAGGTTGTAATTACATGGCTTCATGGAGACATGGAAATATTTTGGGGTAGTCTCCGCCTTGCTCTGCATCATTCCTCAACACAAAGATAAACACAGTTTTCTCTCAAAGCAGACCACATTCAATACTATAATTAAAAGCATCCATTCTCACTAGCAAGTGTCAAATCAACAGCACAGACACATCATCTCTTTCAGTAATACTGGCTAGCCTTTTGTTTCTGTCATTTTTGGTCAGATGCATTGGAAAAGATCCAGAGTCTATGATGATCAGTAAATTATTCTTGATAACTATATAAATATTTTAAAGGAAACTTTTTATTTTCTTCTTCATGTCGTATATTCCCTTCTAGATGTTGTTTGCGCAAGCCTAGCTGCTACAATGACGTATGTATGTACATTAAAGATTTACCCAGGCAAATGCCAATAATGTTTACATTTTATTAATTATCAAACTGATTATCTGGGATCAGATATAAGAAATGTGTAATGTCTCAATCTATAGGAATGTTAAGTTTTCAGGAGGTTAAGTTGTGATTTTCATTTCAGTTGCTGTGATACAGAAGACTCACATTAGGAGAGAGTTCACAACATTTCCATTCGTTGACGACAATGCAATGGGTTAATGTATTTTTATGATACAAAACTATTGATTTGCAGTTAGATGTTCCTGGGTGTGTGAACTCTTAAACTATCTCAGAAAGTGCAAGGAGGTCTGTTCATTTAACCATGTAGATGAGCTGAGAAAAGGCTCTCTGAGGCCAAATTAATTGGAAAATAAGTGGACACTTGCCAGAACGCTCAGCAGCGAAAGCTGGTTGGTGCAGGGAAGGGAAAGCATGGCCTTGAAAGCTCATTTCAGAATGCAGTGTTCTCAGTGGCAGTGCTTTCCTAAACCTCTTTTGGCCTTTGCATTTGTCAGTCGATATTCTCTTTAAATTTGATTGCGGTGCCTACTGACCAGTACAATATTTTCTCTAGTTCACAATAGCAGTTTCTTTGTCTCACATCCAGCGCACAATCCTTAACATTCAGAGAACACAGCCATTACACAGAAATATGTCAATTGAACTAGATGGCGAAGAGAATGCCTCTTTAAACACCAAGGGGCGCATATCCAGTAAGTTTAAGCAGTGAGGATTGTGATAAAATGGGGAAATGTGTTGCCAAGCTGACATATTTGACACATAAACAGTGATGAAAAAATGCAAATGAGTTATGTGTGAAGACCAGTACTGATATTTCTGACATCTGGGTGCTATGTCATTCTAGCCTTGAAAGGAGTAAATACCTCATGTTGTTCATCTTGATCAGTGAGATCTTTAGTAACCACTCATTCATCGCCAGCGTTCATCGCCACCATTCTCATGCAAAATGTAAAAAAAAGTCATATTTGATGAAAATGCCATGCTAATATCTGAGTTGTCTTATTTTTTCCAGGTGCTGCACTGGGCCAGAGCACAGTCTTTGAGGAAACGACTTCCCCTCCTGCTCTTTAGAGGCAAGATTCGAGCAAAACAAAGCAACGTTTCAAAGGAAAAGGGATACCGCTCTCATAGATTAGTTTTCATAAAATGTGGTCGTTGTTGTGCATTGTTTAGTATGTTTAAAGTACATTTTAAGACACAAAGAAGCCAATGGCAGTGATGAATCTGCACAAAAGATTTGGAGCGATGACTAAAGATGGTCTGAGGTATTTCCTCCTATCAGGACAAAATTCACCGAGGACCCATTTGTCAAAATCAGTGGCATTGTCCTTTAATGGAATTTGTTCAAAAGATGACCCAATCATCCAGTCTCCTGTTTATCAGTGGACAAGCGGTTTCTCATATTAAAAGTTCTTGAATCTGGACAAATGCACATAATTTAGAAGTCTAACAATGTTTATCTGCTTTTCTATACAACGGGGGAGATGTGTTAATTGAAAACTCTGATTGCAACCGTAATGGAGATACACAAGATGTTAAAAAAAAACTTTTTGTTTATTCAGAGAACACATTAGTGCTTCCTTAAACCACTTACCACTTTAAAGCATACAGAAGGTACAAATTCTATTATTTTTGAAATGGAAGATAACACACCTCATTCGGCACTGTCTCAATGCTCCGAAGACTTTTGCAATGACCTATGACCACAAAATATTCTGTATTATAATTACATTACTAAAAGCTTTAAGACACATTCCGCACAAGCATTCAGTCAATTGAAAGTTTTTGTTTATGCAGACATTTGTATTTACATAGTGTGCATGTAGGCATGCACATATATGCACAATTTAATACTGAGTTATGGTGCATTTGACAATTTGAGTACAAAAGTGTAAGTTCTACTGTAGCTACCTGCATACATATTTGTATACTGTACAAAAATAACAACCCCGCAGTTTACAACTCAGTCTGTCCGTATTGTAAAAGATGTAAACATGGATTTAGATACTTAACCTTCTCTCACCATGTGCTGCTCATGTTTTGGTAACTTAAAGTAAGTCGTTTTTTTACCTTGTGTCCACTACTATGAAGCACAGACAAAGGGCCTTATTCATCTCTGCTTTTATCCTCATTCATCTTTTCTTTCATATATTGCTGGTTTGCAACCCAGTGGCAGATATTTAAGAATTTCAGTCTTTTTCACTGTGCTCTCGCCTAATTTGTTTTATGGGTTGGTGGTATGTGTCCTGGATGTGCTGCACCTGTATAAGTGCAAACCTAAAAGAAACTGAAAAAAAAAAAAAGTAACAATATTGGTGAGCTTTTGAAAAAGGCCACTGAAATGATATCTGGTAACACCACAAGAAGCCACCATATAAAAGGCAACATAACTTCAAAAACAATATTACACCGTGTCTGTAAGTGACTGCAAATAAATAAGTATCGGCAAAGGCATAGATTGCTGCAGGCATGTTTGTTTTATAGCTAAGGGTAACATGACAGGACATGGGTTTGCTTTGTGTGTCCCCCAAACAACTGTGACCCACTGAACCATGATAAACCTAAATCTCAGATACACTTTGTAATATTTTGGTCGACCGATCGTTCTTCTAAATCAATCAATGTCTGTACTAAGCTGATATCTCTATTATGTTTGGCAAATGTCAGGCACAATAATAAGAACAAGGTTGGCTGTATTATCACAATACATTTTGGCACATTCTCTTGAGAAAACAACATTCAAATAGAAAAAATACTACACTTCAACAAAAACAACAGAAAGACAGTCAAGTGCCACTAATAAGGTATCCATGACAGTACACAAATATAACCAATTGCACTTTAAAACAACCCAATAAAATTAATGCATACATCCCAGACAACTCACCCTTTGCTAAGCTCCATTGTAGTTTCGTCTATTTCAACCCCTGTGATGGATTCTGGCATCCTTCCAATTTAGAAATTCTCAGTAAATTTTACAGAAGCGTATCCACCTCAAAACCTACAGATACGCGGTGGCCTTTTGGACAGCATGTGCCAAGGTGCCCCCTCTGTTTGTTGGCACTGTGTTACAGTAGCTGAGGCTCTGCGTTGCTTGAAAGAGAAGAGCGTAGCACCCTTTCCCCTCCTACTTAAACTAAGGGCATCCATCTCAAAATAGAGGGACAAATGAAAAGAGAGGGGCATGTAAAAGAGAGGAAAAGAGTCACCTATTTATCTCATAGTGGACGGGGTCCCTTCCTCCTCAGTCTCTTTGTGCGGCATGGTGAGGGTCCGAGTCTACGCACAGGTAGTGACGGTCATGATGTTCCCACTGTTGGCCCCCCCACTGCCACAGGAGCTGGGGGGGGAGCTGTGGCTGCCAGCTGCCCCGCTGCCCTTGTCAGCTGGCTTAGATCGGAAGAGCGTCGTGTAGGGAAAGAG
>OMOV01095063.1:0-15543 GCA_900312565.1 Beryx splendens
TCTCTTGTTTTTTCCCTCCTCTTGTGATATATATATTTTTGTTTTTGTGAGTCTGAATTCTCATACTCACACACACACACACAGTGACACACACACACACAGACACACACACACACACACACACACACACTGTCTTGAATTCTGACATCAAATTAACTTCCTAGACAGTATTGTTACTGTATATTTTTGCTTTATTTTCTCACCATTTCCTCGTCTGATTTTCCTTTTGCCTAGACTGCACAATATGAAGATTTAATTAATTGCATTAAACAATAAATCACATGGCGAACATTTAAATAGGTATAACTCTGATACAATACATCTTATCGCATTATTCTGCCGATGGAGACTGAACATGCTGTTCCTTCTGCCGCATCTTGATTTGACAGTTATTTAGGAATACATGTGATGGTGAAACGCATAGCTAGGCATGGCTGTAGTGTAGTTTGTTTCTCTGCTGTTGCTAACTGTGCTGTGTGTGGATATTTACGACTAGAATCCCCTCTCTCTCCCATGGTAGATTCTTACAGAGCAGATCTGCACTCAAGTGATCCATAAACAGCATCCGGACCCCGACTCCACTGTGAAGATTCTCAACCCACGTAAGTGCCCCCTCTGCGCCACACTGCTCTCCTAAATCATCCCCTGCAGCGTACCCTCTCCGTGCCTATTGCTCCACACTGCACTGGAGCACATTCCCCATGGGCTTGTGCCACTGCTATATACAGTCAAACAAATGAACGACATAAATTTTGCAGCCCGAAGCTATTTTCATACAACTGGCGCTCTGATGTAAGCTTAGCATAAAGATGGTGCTAATACTTTGTGTGATATACAACCGCTGGTTTTAAGTCTGCGACATCTTTCATTCATTTACACAGAGAAAATGGCATGTAGAAATGTGATGGAAATTATTAAAGCATTGAATTCAAATTGTAAAGCATTTTACATGTTGGTAAAGCAGATGGTTATTTTGAGTTTATTATATTAATACCCATGCTCAAATCTTTATATATAGTATTTGTACAGTTGTTATTTAGTTAAGTTAGGAGTAGTAATAACAAGTATAGATGCATCATCTAAACATCTTTGATTTTACCATTATATTAGTGTATTGTTACTATTCTGCACTCTGTATTTTATGAATGAAAGCAATTTATATTGTTTTATTGTTCCATAACATATACTTTCCTTTAGGTTGTCACTGCTTCCCTATTTCATCTTTACCTTTCATATTCTCGTAAGGTATTCATTGAAACTGCTTGAGGGATTTTGAATGGCAAAAGCTCTCTTTATACGTATATATGCACACACATTCCACGCCTATTTTTTTTTTTTTCAACCAGTGCCTCATTACTAGTAGAAAGGGCATGCTTATTTTCTATATGATGCAACGTAATAAGCTGAAACAGCAACCCCAGGCTTTGATCAGTGTTCCCATCCTATCATGTCTTGGAGTATTTTCAGGCCATTACTTACCTCCAATTTCACATGTCAGCTCACAAAAGCTTTTCATATGTTCAAATCAAAGTATTCAGTTCAACTAAGAAAAGAAAACATCTCTCTCTGTTACACAGACGCACCCACACATGCACACGCACGTACGTGCACACACACAGACAAAACTTTAATCAGCTTGAAATCCAAGAGCTTGGTGTAATCACAACCAAGGTTTACTTCCAACCAGCCTTAATCTGACAAGGTACTGCCGTAGTCACACATTGATTATCTTAAGCCTTTATTGTGTTAAAAACTCTCCTTCCCAACCATCCCAGACAGGCGGTATATATCATAGAAACCTTGTATGGGTTTGTACATGTGAGCGCATGCTATGGAACATAGAGCGGTGGTCTGTTTCTCCTTTGCTGTGCATTCTCTTGATTTAATCTGCGACAAACTCCCAAAATGGCCCCCTGATTGCAGTCTTTAGTAACGTCAGAGCCAATCAAACAAACCGAGGAAGTACCGTTTCCCTCAAATTAACTCAAGGGAAGGGAACCAAGAGCAAATGGAAAAAAGAAAGGAATACGCCATCCCTCCATCCTCATTCCCGGTACATGCTGGGGTAATTTTCTGGCGGTAAAGGTTCAGCGACTCATAATTTGAGTGACTAAGGCGTAGAAACAACACAACCGTCTGCCGGGGCAAGGGGGCATCGGTTAGCGCCAAGGTCTGGAGAGACAAGTGAAACCCAAGCCCCGCCGTCTCTCGACTCAAAGCAAATGGACACTGACATTGTCTAGATAATTCATCTAAACAGTCAGTCTCTTTGGGTTAACCAAAGCCAAGCCTTCCAGAAGGGCCTTGTGACTCTGGCTCTAAAATTTGAAACAATACCAAAACCATTACAGTGTGATAAAGATCAATGGCTTGGACTTTTTTATTTTCCTCTGTTCTGTTTTTCTTACTACAGCCACAGATTTTCAGGTGTGTACAGCTGGGAATTGAGATAGTTTGTGACACAATGATTTGCACATGTTGAGACCAATGCTTGGATTTAGCTGTTGATTTGCGGAGTTTCCCCTTCTTCGCCCCAAACAGCAGTTTTTATATCCAAGCAGAATCCTTGGATCTCAGAACGTTTCCAAATCCAAACTTTTTTTTTTGTAGTCTTAAAAATGAAATGTGCTATAATGTATTATGTGACAAAATGGATCATGCAGATATACATTTTTAGCAGACAGTATCTCGACATTTTCAGATATTGACTTGCGGCTCCGTAAATAAATTCTCATCCCAGTCCTTTTTAAACACATTGGGTGTGTGTGTGTGTGTGTGTTAATGTTTCCAGAGATCCTGAAGGTGATGGCTGCCCTGCTGAAGAACTCTCCCCCGTCCCCCGAGAGCATGGAGGTGCGCAGGGTCTTCCTGTCAGACATGATCAAACTGTTCAATAACAGCAGAGAGAACCGCAGGTAAGGAGTCGACAGCTCGGTGGGATAGAGCACCACCTTCCGCACTAGACCATACAGCCGACATAGAAAGGACTCACGTGGGGATTCGTCGAACAGTACGGCGCACGCTACAGTACTGACACAGACACGCCATTTTCTCATATCTGTGTGTGTGTGTGCTTGTGTCAGGAGCCTGCTGCAGTGCTCGGTGTGGCAGGAGTGGATGCTCTCCCTGTGCTTCATCAACCCGCGCAACAGCGAGGAGCAGAAGATCACAGAGATGGTGTATGCCATCTTCCGCATCCTGCTCTACCATGCCATCAAGTACGAGTGGGGCGGCTGGCGCGTCTGGGTGGACACTCTGTCCATCACCCATTCCAAGGTCAGAGCGCTCATTATATCCATGCGTGCCTCACACACACACACATACACACACACATACACACAAAGGTTTGACACAGCTTTGTTTATCTTTCTCTGTGGATCCTCTGCTCTCTCCTTATCCATTTCATTTGTTCCGTCTTTTGTGTTTTCTTTCTGTTCCCTCCCATTTTACCTCGCACACTCTTTGTCTCTCTTTAGTAAACACAAGAACACACACACATGCACACACACATACACATGCACACAGTATTGCATGTCTTTCTACAGTATTCTCAGCCTAAACAGTCACCACATGACTATTGCTGTAAGACTCAGTTCACATCCTTGCACTTACTCTGCCCCTTAGATTAAATCCCAGCTACTCAGACAGCAATATTTTATTCAGTTAAAGCCATCAGCTCTGCCACCCATCAGATGTTTAGTTTGAACCTGACATAATGCCATTCACCAAATTAAAAAAATTAGAGAGCACTATCATCCACCCTTGGTAACTCACAGCGTAGGCTAGCATAGTAATCAAGCCTGGACTCGCGGTGCCCATCAGATCCAGCTATAGAAGCCATACAGTGATTATGACTTAAAAGCTAGTTACAGTATAAACCAATGGGAGTGAGCCTACCAGCCCTTCCTCTCTTTTATTTATGTATAGAGTCTCTTTCTTTCACATTGCACAGATAAAAATAAACTTCTGGCACTTCTTATTTCCAAAAACTGAATTCAAAATACTGCTTAGAAATTCAGTGTTGATATCGTATTACGCTACTCTGTTCCAAAGCAGTGAAGTAATTGAGGTTGGTGTCAGATTGTGGTCTGGGGGGTTTTTAAGCCTGGCAGATTGAAGGTTGAGTTAAATAAGTGCTTGTGATATGAGACGCTTTGGTGTAGTGAGGGTGTTGTGAGCGTTGGTGTCCAGTAGGGGGCACAGGTAGACTGCATGGGACACGATCAGTCCGAAGGCAGCAGTGAGCAGGATGTTGTGTTGTGTGCTGAATGCTCTGGACTCTCAACATCTCTCCGCACCATCTGAACACTGTACAACTAACCTCCAACTGGAAGGAAAATACAATATGTACCGATGAAGGTCTAAGGAAATTTTCCATAGCATTGGCAGTCAAGGACAGTATTTGACAAAAGACGGGCATAAAGTTTGGGGCACAGTAAACAACAATTTGTTCAGTGTAATAAGACACAATGGCAAAATATAGCATATGTATGTACTGTAGTAGGGAGTCCTCATTGCATGTCTTACTAAATCGTAATGTCATTACTTCACTATTTCAATATTTAAAATACATTTATGTAATCCCCTTTTTTTTTAATCTGCTGAGAAATATAGCAGTTTAATTGGAATACATTGTAGTATTTCTGTTTGACAATTACAGAAAAAATGGCAGTGCACCTGCAATATTTTGTTGTGATTTTGGCAGACCAGCATCTATGGAAACAATGATGTCACTGTATTTTACTGTAAAATACAGGAAAAAAATGAAAAACGTATGTCAAAAGTATGTCACTTGCTATTTATGCATCACATCTTGTCTATGTGGGGTTTAGTTTCACCCCCTGCGTATTGTTCTGTCTGGTTGCACATGGTTGTGTAGTCGCAGAGTGTTGCAGTCTCACTTTGCTGCCTAGCACAGTGCCTAGTTTGGTGTTGTGCAGAAATTGTTCATTCTTCTTACTACACGACAGGCTGTAATTGCCTTTTTCCTATAATTGCACAAGATTAATGCTGTTTCTTCTTGGCTCTAGTTACAATGCCCAGCACTCATCTAAAAACAGAATTTCACACACACACTAGGTGTGAATACACACGTGCACTTACAAGATCTAACATACACAGACAAACACGCGCACGCACATTGCAGGGCCCCCGCCTGTGAATCGGATAGTTGCAGCGGGTGCTAGCCATCAAGATACATGCATCTGCTATAAAAAAGCTAAAGAAACTCAATTGCAATTTTATTGTCCCGTTTGATAGATTTCCTGCCACCTTTGTAGCACCAAAGCTGTTTGTCACTGTTGCTCTCTCCTCCCACTGCTGCAGGGCTGTATGTGTGTGTGCGCGCGTTTGTGCATGATTGTGCGTGCGTGTGTGTACAAATGTGTGTGTGCATGCATGTGTCTATGCTTGTGTTTGAATGTATTTGTGTGTGTGTGTGTGTGTGGGTGTGTGTGTGTGTGTGTGTGTGTGTGTGTTTCCAGGAGTGGCTGAGGCACATTTTCTCTTTACCTTCCTTTTCTCTTGGGCTGTAGGAAGCCCTTCTCTCTGAGCCCATTGAATATTCATCTGAACTGTGCGAGAACAATCACAGAAACAAGGCCTCATAAATACAACCAGCCCACTGGGAGCCCCCTGATAAGTACATACATGCATTCATAAATACATTTGCACTCTTCCCCTTTGCACCCTTATGTGCATATGTTCACTACCCTGCATTGTTTGTACCATGGTGAAATTACAAGCATGGCGTGTTCATTAGTATGTCAGACTTGTTCATTTGTATTTTATTTATTTATTTATTTTATACATCATTTAACACACAACCTCCGCTTGCTGACAAGGATAAGATATATTTTTAAGTTTCCCATTTCCGTCCATATGTCAAGCCCCTCCCTTGCATTACTGGACTGGCTATTTGAATGCAGCTGCTGACTTTCTCCCAGCAACTTCACTTGTCAGACTTTTTACTTTTCTTTTCTGGTTGCGTTAGCCAACCAGTGAAGAGAATGACCATGTGAGGTTACACAAGGCCAGTGCTGTCTTTGATTATTATTGAAAGCAACTGTTGCCACGTGGCCATCACTTTACTCTATTTTGTCTCTTTTTATTTTACTTTTTTGTACAGTCCTATCAGCCTGTAGATGTAGGTCGATGAACCTGTAGGAAAGGATGTGTATTTTAGACATTCCTACTGGGAAGCAAAGAGAAGTTCGACTTGTGTTTTGTGATTGGTTCCAGCTTCACTCTCTCTGCCCAGCTTTAAAGTGAGCTGAAGCAGCTCACGATGCCACGGGTCGAGATGGTTTACAGATCTCCCTCAGGCTGACCTTGTGGTGTTTTTCCTTGCTTGGTGAATTTGGTTGATACTTGTAGATGAGAATGCGAGAAAATCAGTGTGTACTGGCGTGCTGTGTTTGTGTGTGTGTGTGTTTGTACGTGCATATCCTTGTATGTCTGTCATTAGTAGGTGAGTGTATCTGCATATGTGTCTCTCTGAATAGACAGATGTTCCTGCAGGTGGGCACGCTGACACAACAGCCCTCCCACTCATAGCCCACACAGCCACCCAAGGTGCCCCTCGTCCATCTCTGCACACAAATGAGTTTGAAAGCGAGGAGATCTCCAAAAGAGAGCGATCGGTGCGTGAAGGACCCTCTGTCCTTCAGGCTCCTACTGTCAGCTGACTTCATTATACCTGTCAGACATTCCAACACAAAGATAAATATGAGCAGAAGTGAGCCAACAGATCACGGACAAAATATACTGTACTGTAACACATTTACGAATATATAAAAAGCGGAGAACTTTGCAGTTACGTTTGGAAGTTTAGTGTATTAAGAGCAATAGAGTTTAATTGTCTGATTGTTTATACGGAATACAGAGTTGAGTTTGTCCATACAGCTCAGTGCCTCCTGGGGAATTGAGACATTACACACACAAGACTCAAGCTGTTGTTCTTAGCCCAGGGTTTCAGATAGATACATTGACAAGTGAACAAAAGAAGGGGAAAGTGAGGACATTGAAGAGTCAATGCCAGATAATAGCCGTGCATTGAGTGTTGTCTGTGCTATCCACTGGAAAGCAAGTGCTACTGTGCCATAGTGAGCTCTGACTGCAATCTTGTAATTCTAGAGTAGTAATTAAAAGCTTAAAATGAAATATGCTAATGGTTGGCTAATGGAAATCCCCCGGATTTGACCAGTCAGCTATAAACTCTCATTCACTGTATGGTATCCTCAAGAGGGATCTTTGTAGAAGAGAGTGGTTGTAAGGCTGTCTTCCTGTGATTCTCATAGACATGGCCACTCAGGACTACATACTGATTACTGCGTCAGATGGGCAGGAGAAAAATAAGAAGGAAAAAGTTTTAGCGAGGAGCGCTAAATGGTGAGATTGTGAGCAAGGGCGAAGCCACACAGCCAGGACTGCAGTAGCAGATGACATTGATTTTGGAGGAGGAATTGCATTTAGGTAATCGGATTAGAGCCACACTGCCCTCCCCATTTCCCCTTTGTTTTGTGGTTGCTCTCTATCTATTGATCTAAATGGGGACTCCCAGGCTCCTACTGTGGGGGTCTCCCTCCCTAGACCAGAGCACTGCCACCCTGACCCTCACCTCACAGGCTGTGCTGCGGGGCGCCCGCTGATTCCAGATCTGCTGTACAGCACAGGCACAGGGACAAAGAAACGGCTTGGGTCTATATAGTGTTGCCTCGTTTTGGAAACGAGGTGGCTGTCTGATGCACTCAGGTACTCTGTGACTACAGGAAAGTTGCAGTAGCGATTTTGAAGTATTTTGTGTCTACATTATCGTGGCCCTCTAGCTGGGGATTATGGAAGTGGAACAACAGAGGCCTGCCATGCTACAGTATTGCAGTTTCATTCTGTTTATAATAGTGTCCCTTTCCAAAGCATTTCAAATCTTTTGTATGATCTGGCCGTGCTGCGCCCAGTTAATACCATGTTACCTGTCACATTAGAAAAGCCCACCATGTTTTTGTACATTACCATAACATTTTTCCATACCCCACTGAGGCCAGGCCGAGTCATGGAGTAGAATGAAATTAGATTAGATCAGCGCTGATGTCTTAGCCACCCAAGGCAGTTTCTATATATTGTAGCAACGCTAACCGCTCTTTTAAAAACCACAGAGACATATACTACCTCTGTCTAATGGTAACTGGATCTGTTACAGAGCCCCATTTAAGGCCAACATACATCATCTTAATGTACAGACTGCATCCTGAATCTATGACGTTATGTGCAGCACTGCACTCCAGTGTAATTTCCATAGGAGTGCACTCTGAATGCAGCCTTTTAATTGCTAAAAATGCTAAATGTCAAATTAAGCTCAAACTAATGGGGTAGAAGGTCTCGCTGTGTGATCACTAGAAGAGGGAGTGGGGGAGGAGAGAGAGAGAGAGAGGGGCTATTGGTGCATTTAGAACAGGCTCTGCACTCAGAAAACAGCTATGGATTACCAATCACTGCTTCCCCCTACAGAAGATTAATGAGCACCCATGTAGCAGGCTAATTTAGAACAATAACGCCTAATTAATTACAAATAATCAGCCTCTTTCTCTCCCTTTCCTTTCTCCCCCTCTCATTGACTCACTTTCTCCCTCTTTCTCCTATACACACCCTCTTATTTTTTTGTCTCCCTTTTCATCTCTGGCTCTCTCGTTTTTTCTGTTTCTCTCTTTCATTCTCTTTCATTCTCTCTTTCTCTGTCTCTCGCTCTCTCTGTCTCGCTCTCTCGCTCTCTCTCTCTAAATAGCCTCAGGTGAAAAAGCAGCAAAGTGGGTCTAGTTTCATTCTCCCCCCTCCAACCCATCTTTGACTTTCTGTCCTCCGAGCCCAGTGATTAATGCAGGGTCTTAAATTAGGCGTGGGAGGATTTGCCGATGCTGGACACGCACTCCGCACAGCTAGCAGACACACACTAACAGTATCTACCGCTAATCTATGACTGCTTACATGGATGGGCTCTTCCTCAAATGCCACTGCAGACCATTGTCGTTATAGACTAGCAGTCTAGTCTAGCCATATCAGATGGTAAAAAGACTGATAGGGGTTAATAGGCCATGGACAGCTCCACATAATAAAGAGAGAGACAGTGTTTTGAAGTTTCACAAAAAATGGCCCCATAGTTAAAACTCAGCAACAAGTTTAAATATGTTAAAAACAGTATTTGAGAGCATCTTGCTTCTGTGATTTGATGTATTTGCAGTTAAAACCTTACAGATGTTAAGGCGGGACACAACACAGGGAGGGTTTGTTCAAAAGTGTCCGACTGTAAACCAAGGGAATATCCGTTGGGGGGAGAGAGGCAGTTTTATTTGATGTCAGGGGAAGCAGGGAGGAGGATTGTAGAAAATATGTGACGGTATTATTGTTTGGATATTTTATGTACACCTACTGGTGCACCATGAAGTAACTACTAAACCTACACTTTCCAGGAAGTAAAACTGCTGGGATTTTGATCTAAAAATACACTACAATTTTGGGATTTTTGGGGAGCATTTATTGTTAAATAGGTGTATATTATGACATGGAAAATCAACTACTGTCACTCGGTGGAAAAGTCATTTTTAATTTCATTGTGACTTTAAAATGTCCTGTCAATAAAGCCTTTTTCTGTGTTCCCAAATACCAGCATAGTCACTCTCTTCACATAATTTTTTTCTGGCAACATTCCAGAAAATACAGTCAATTTAAAAGACTGATTAAAGTGCAGTATAATTCAGTAGAGTGATTGTGCTTTTGTCTTGTGTTTGCAGGTAACCTTTGAGCAGCACAAAGAGAACCTGTCCCGCATGTTCCGTCAGTACCAGCGGCAGGAGTCGGCGGGCTCTATGAGCACAATCCGAACCATCTCCGGCGCCAGCCAAAGCTCTGAGATCCTGGAATGCGCTAATGGGCCACATGGAGAGGAGACTGCCCCTTCCACTGTCATCGAGCTCACTGTGGAGGAGTCGTCCCAGAAGCTTCCCCCTGCTTCAGCATCCGCTTCCACCGTCACCTCCAGCCCGCCTGAGGCCGCTGGTGAACGGGGACACGCATCCATCACCGTGTCCAACATTCTGGCCAGGGCCGAAGAGGAAGACCAACAGTTGGCTGAAGCGTCTTCCAGCGATGGCTCAGGTGATGTGAAAGAGACTGAAACTACTGTAATACAGAGAACCAGTAAAGTCAAACTCGATGGAGAAGCCAACCAGCAAGAACTTATGACTGAGACTTCCACTGACAAGAACGACGGTGATACACAAACTGCAGCTAGTGCCCCGACTGAAACGGATAGCGCAAAAACTCCAGAAACGGATGATGTGCAAGTAATGGAAGTGGGTGGAGGCGCTGGCGAAACGTCTGCGACAGATGAGGCACAAGCACCTCTAACCGACGATGAAAAATCTTATGAAAGTGACAATAACAAAGAATCGTCAAACACCATGACGGAGGACTCTTTGAATGAAGCATATGTAGAACCGCAGGTGGCATCGCAGCCAGAAGGTAAGAATGACCAAATGTCCCCGGAGACCTCGGCCTGTCTGGAGAACAGCGCGGTGGGCGGAGCCTCTGTCTTCAACGAGGACCTAGTTGACGTGTCAACTGTTAGCGACCAGGTCCGCTCTAGTGATGCTGATGAGAGCCAAGATGAGTCCTCTTACGTTTCTGCTGCTGCTGGAGAGGAAGCGGAGGAAGGCCAAAAGGGGGGAGATGAAAAAGTAGCGGAGGAAGGCAAGAAGGATGAGCAGAAAGGACAGGAGCAAGAGTTGAAGATGGAGGAGAAAGGCGATGACGAGCAGCGGGAGGAGTGTGAGGAGCAGGAGGTTAAAATACAGGGGGAAACTAAGGAAAGCGGAGAAAGCGCAAAGGAAGAGGAGGGATCTGTTTTGGAGGGTCAGAGTTTGGAAACACCGGCTGGAACACCAGAACAAAATGTGACCGAACCACCCAAAGAAAGCGTCAACAAAGATGAACCGTCTCCCTCCATCACTGACACCCCGGCTGCAGACCAGCAGCCCACAGTCGCCACATTGCCCTCTGCAGCCCAGGAGGCTACAGCGGCATCGGACTCTGCCTCCGCCACCTCACCCGACCAGCCTTCAGAGACCACTGGCACCACCACAGAAGAAGATCTGACCAAGGCCCCAGACAGCAGCACAGCATCCACTAGTTCTGACACACAGAAGAGTGCAGACACCAAGACCAAAGAGATCAAGATTGCCAGGCTGGACGTGTCCAATGTGGCCTTAGACACCGAGAGACTTGAATTGAAGGAGACCTCTACAACTGTATGTGACTCTCTCTCTTTACATTTTCTATTTTTTTCTACAGTTTTGATCTTTAGTTTTTGTTCAATACTGTTACATACTTTAAATGCATTATTTTTACTAGCATTCGCTGCATCTGGAATTAATGTAAATATCTTTTTCCAAGTATTTTAATTATTATTATAATTATATAATTATTATTATTATTATTTTAATTATAATAAATTAGACAAAGATGACTCTAAACTCTTTGTAACTGCTTTCCTGTGGCTCTACCTCCTGTTAAAGCTACTCATGTACTGTACATGTCTTTGTGGGGTGTGTCCACAGGATCCCAGCCAAGGCCAGCCAGCAGCAGCGGCGGTAGCGGGGGCTCCAGGCCAGGCCAGAGAGAGCAGCACCTCGGGCCCGCGTTCCACCATGTTCCGTATCCCAGAGTTCCGCTGGTCTCACATGCACCAGCGCCTCCTCACCGACTTGCTCTTCTCCATCGAGACGGATGTCCAGATGTGGAGGAGGTAGGGTTCACAGTGATCCTCTAATGATGGCTGTTAATCAAAATAAAGATTCACTGAGTCTTTGGGGAGAGTGTGGAGGATTTTGTCTGTCAAGCCTCTAACCGAGTGGAAAAGTGATCCAACATGTTTTCTTTTATAAGGAAGAAGTATTGTGATTGTATGTTATGCTAGAATAGAATAGTGTGTTACGTAGTGATTATATAGAAATTTGCTAATAAAAAAGCCATCGATTACTGTTTACTTCTTAAACTGTAGTCTTCTCCTGTAATTGAGAGATTTTACTTACTTCAGAATTATGAAATACATTATGAAAATGATTAAATACATAATTATTCTGTCATTGGTAAAGAAAATCACAGATTTTGGATGTATGGCTAATGAAACAGCAAATGAAGAGAAAGCTAAGTGCGTTTACAAAGCAATTCTGAAAATTACATAAATCTCATAATCCAGTCTTTGTGGATGCTTTTACTTTCATTCTTCATTGAAAAGGCTTGACGTCAGACTTTGCTATGACGTTGAACAAAAGTTCCTGCCATTTTGGAGTGTTTTCCCTGTTATAGACCTCTCTCTTTTTCTCCTCTGCCACTCAGCCACTCCACAAAGACCGTTCTGGACTTTGTGAACAGCAGTGAGAACGTGGTGTTTGTCCACAACAGTGTGCACCTCATCTCCCAGGTGGTGGACAATCTCATCATGGCTTGTGGAGGCATCCTGCCTCTGCTGTCTGCTGCCACCTCCTCCTCTGTGAGTCCCGGTGTTTGTGTGTCTGTGTGTCTGTGCGTCTGTGTCTGTGTGTGTGTGTGTAACTGTAGTCTCAGATAGCTCCACTCGCAGGAGGTTATCCATCCACATTGACCTTTCCCAATCACATTAGACTACAGTTAGCCGCTTCCTAACATGGTTAGTTTGTTTTTGTGTCGTCTGACCCCTTTGACTGTAGCTCTTACGTAACATGATTCTTTGCTTCTGTCAATACTCTCTTTAATTGACCGCCCTGTCTAAGAAGGAAGGGTTGATGTTCAATTCCATTATAATTTGGTTACATTTGGCTAAGCCTGTGAGTGCTTTTTGTTGGGACAGTACAGAAAGATAATTGGTGCCAGTTTGCTATAATGTTAATGATTTGGATGTAATATCCCATAAGGCTGGGCAATATGGCTAAAATTATTGTTGTTTTTTTTTAATGAAAAAGGAAAAAGGAGGTCCAAGGCACTCAAGTGGATTAAGTAATTATCAGAGTCTTTATTAAGTTGGGCTAAAACATTATCTTGGCTGGTGACCTACGTGTAGCGGCTGCAGTGTTTATTTTTTCTTTGTTTTATTTTATTTTATTTTATAATTTTTTATTTAGCACCGATAGGTAACAGTACAAACAAAGAAGTCAAAGACAAACAAACACATACAAAAGCAAAGATGCCATGAATGTGGCTCAAAATGTTATGATGATAAAATTTTATATATCAGTCAATCATAATAATTATTACAATATGCACAGTGCTGGAAAATGCTGATGCTATGGTTTGCTACCGAGAAGTGTTGTTAGTTTCACAGAGCAGGTTCACTGGTTCCTGTGGGTTCAGCGCTTGTTTGGGATTGCAACTGCTTACATTCTGCATGCTCTGATCGATGATATTGTCTCAACTGGTTCGTAGTATCACTTGACTTTTTTGGTGCGGATCTTTGACACAGTTTACAATGCATGCTTCTCTGCTTCCTGTCAGAAGCCAAAATATTTCCACACTGCCAAAGATAAGGGACCTTTCTTATCAACTGTCTTCCTCTTTTGAGCTAAAGTTAAAGGTTGTAGCTGTGGGGGAGTTTTTGTTTGCTATTGCTTAAGTTTGCATCGCAACACACACTCAGGCTTACAAATCTATAGTAACCAAACAGTTGCCCATGGTGCTGCGGTGGACGTGTGCCGCTTACTGTGCAACCTGTCTTGCATTGATTAGCATGACCACACGATGTGTCACTTGTTAGCTTGCTGTCAAAGCCTGAAAATAAATTATATCGACTATTATCTAACATTTGTTTTATATTTATATCAAAGAAAATTCGAATAATTTATCGTTATTTTATCACTCACCCTGTATCCTTCCTGTAATTATCACTCACTCAGAATAACTGCCAACATTATCCCGCCTTAATGTCTTAACCTCCGTCGTTTTGGGTGAGCAAATGAATGGTTATTCTTCATTTCTATAATTATTTGGTCATTAATTAACCACGTAATTGCCTCATTTCTCCCTGTCTCTGCTACCAGCATGAGCTAGAGAACATTGAGCCATCCCAGGGCCTGGCGGTGGAGGCCTCGGTCACCTTCTTGCAGCGCCTCATCAACCTCGTGGACGTTCTCATCTTCGCCAGCTCCCTCAACTTCACTGAGATCGAGGCGGAGAAAAACATGTCCTCAGGAGGCATCCTCCGACAGTGCCTTCGCCTTGGTAGGCACGCTGCTGTGTCTCTGTCTGCTCTTGTCTGTCTGCCTGCGCTTGCTCTTCTGGCCTCTTCTTTGTCCCCGTTTTTGAGTGCTGATGCCCCCCCCCCAGGCTCGGCCTGCCCCTTCCATTTCTCTGACTCATTATTCCTGAATTTGCTCTTTTCCTCTTAAGCTCACACTTTCTTTCCTTTGTCTGTCTTGTTTCCATTGCTGTAACCTACCAAAATTTTCAGTTTTTCAGCTGTCTTTCTACTCATCTCTGTCCCCTCACTTCATTTCCCTCTCTTATCTCCTCCTTTTACCCAGCCCGCTCGCCTCCCCTGTTCATCGATCCTCCTCATATCAGCTGGCAGTAGGCTCTTGTATCAGCCCCAGTCATGGCTCCCCATAGCCTTTTTGACCCCCCCCTCTCTCTGTATTCTCTTCTCTTTCCTGCCCTCTTCCTCTCCGTCTCCCTCGGCTGCTCTCATTCCCCCGTCTCTCACTCTGCTCATATCAGCACACTCTTATCTTGTTATTATAACCCCACTGCATGGCAACACTCTAAAATGGCTGCTATCATGATATAGTGAGTTCTCCATAATGGCCTTGGCTGTACTGTAGTGCAATGTTGCCCCAGGCCTTTTCCTGCCTTCTGTTCCAGGCTATTAAAGTTTCCTCTGACAGCTTCAAGAGCCAAGACCCGCTCCAGCTGAATAAAAGATATTGAAATACCTACATTATTCATTTTATGTGGCGCACGTTCCCAACTAACACAAATCAAGACAATACACACTCACGATGACACACACTGAGAAAGTCATGCAATACTTAGTACATTGATTTGAATAATTTCTTCATACTTTGTTCCATTTAGGCAACGGTGCATATCCAGGTACCCGTTTTTGCTTTTAGGTACTCATTACAGTGAAGGACATAAACAAAATGCTTGTCTGTATGCCACCTTGTTAAACAAAGAGCGGTTCTTAGCTCAGACATTATCCAACTACAGTTGGGGTTTTGCAGGAGAGTGATGCCTCCATACAAGTCCACTTTTAGCAAGCAGCCGTTATGAAATGAATATTTGATGAGGTATGCTCTCCCCATTGCTGGCACCTAATCTGATTTTGGGAGACTGTAACAAGGTTTTAGCCTCTCCCCCCCCCGCCCCCTTCCTTTTTATAAATGGTCGTATGAATGAGTAGTCCTAATGGAAAAAGCGAGCCCATTTCCAGACGGAATAATTCCCCCCCTTGTAATCTAAACGGCTCAGAGTTAACATTTGTCAGTTGTCAAGTACAGAACGAAGTAGTGGGTGGGTGGGTGG